>BDDA01000799.1:0-16111 GCA_001662385.1 Chlamydomonas asymmetrica
AGGGGGAGCGGCGCGCGTGCGTGAATGCGCTATCGGGGAGCGTGGGAGCGTAAGCGGCGTGCATGTTGAGTGTGCGGATGACATGCGTCGAGTTTGTGTGGGGGGGGGGATGCAGAGAGGACGACAGTGAAACCGCGCGCGGAATCCGTGCATCACGGGGACGGCACCTGCCGACACGTCATGCACATGTGGGCAAGCACATGCACGTGTTCGTATCACATTACTGATTCGTGTTTATGCAGCGCCCTACAGGCACATGTGCATGGAGAACTGTGCAGCCGTGCTAGCATGCCGCCTGGTCGGTGCTGTCCTGGGAGGGCGACCAGAGGATAGCTGGCTTGGCGTGGGCACCAAAGGCTGCCATGTGTACCGTGCGGCCTTTGGTGCCGTTGGAGCAGCATGCTCACCTGCCAGTCGTGGTCCTCTATCCGTATGAACTGCACGTTGCCACCAAGCACCTGTGACAGCTCCTGCCTAACATTCTCTGGCAACGCCGTATGGTACCTGCATTTCACAGGCGGACGGGACCAGTTGTGCGCTAGACAGAGTCAAGCATGCCAGGTATGTTGAGGCGCCTTGCAGGCCATTCAGCAGGTCGCAACACAAAAAAGTTCCTGTGGATGGAGGTGCTCATACAGGGACGGGCGGGCACGCAGTGGCACATTGCGGGCACGCACCAAATGAGCACGTCTGCGGGCGTCAAGGGCATGATAACCCTGGCTATGGCCTCCATGTTCTGCTTAAGTACAGGCCACTTGGAGTCGATGGCTGATGCATGGTGCGCAAAAAGCAGCAAGATGGCCAAGCGGTCTCGCACTGGGGGCCGCGTGGGCTGTGCGGCCTGTATTCCTGCCGGGACGCCATCCCCATCAGCACGAACACTTCCTGAAGCTACACAGAGTAAGCATGGCAGCCAGCATCCTGACTCGACGTCTGCTTTGGACAAAGTGGAACAAGGTTGCTGCAACGTCTGCAAGCGCCACCCCCGACTGGTGGCCACGGAAACGCTCAGGCTAGAGGAAAAGCACAGCAAGGCATGGTGGCGTTGCAGGTCAGGTGCACGAACCTGCTAACAAGGCCAGCAGCTGAAGCCCTAACAAGCGCTTCACGAGCCCCGGCTGCGTATGTGCAACGGCCATGACCCCGCACGACAACCTATCCGTAAGTTTGTTAAGTCCCTATGTTGACATGAGCTCTTGCTGATCAACGGTGCGTAGGAAAAGGCATAGTGCTCGGACCTCTGTTGGCCTATTCAAACTGTCAGATGCAACAGGTTGCACCTTGTCTGCTGTACATGCGCTAGCGACACACGTAGTTGGCAAAGACACGAGCTGCTTCGAGATGCCAGGTAAATTGTAAAGCAAAGCATGAGGTGCAGAGGTTGAGAGGTTGCACCGTGTCGCATGCTCCCTGCATCTCGCGGTTGTTGCAAAAACGCATGGTTTCAGGGCTTGGTTCCTGAGCCCCATTACAAGGAGGCTTTTGCCATCTTGTGTTGCCATAGTGCACAGGCGCGTGTTGCTGACTTCCTGTCTTGCCCTTTGGGCACAATCCTTGGTGTTGGTGCTTGGGCTGACTTTTCAAGCATCGTCAAGAACTCGCCCCACGCTGTATCACGCTTCGCTGGTTGTTTAGTCGGGCTTGTATCATCAGCGTACAATATCTTAACAGCACCCGGTCGGACGTCCCCGGGTCCAGTCGGGGATGGCCTGTGCAGGGGCAGTTGCAAGCCCCTGAGGTGAGACATACTGATGGAAGAGCACAGCTGCTGGCAGACATGATGAGAGGCACAGCACTCACAGCCGCAAGGGCTGGTAGCTTCGGAGCAAGCTTTTCTTAACCACTCACCGAGCGCCGCACTTGCACACTCGCAGCGGGGCACAGCAAGGCGTTCAATTCGATGGCGGACAAGATGGCCGGCGCCGAGTCTATGGAGTGGCTTGCCAAGGGTGCCAGGATTTGGTACAAGCCAGACGCGACATCCTGGTTAGCGGCAGATGTTCTCAAGACACCTCCCAGTGCTGGTGATGCCGGTCCGTTCACGTTGCAGCTGGTTGACAACGGGAAGGTGCTGGAGAAAATCAACGCCTCATCCCTGGCCCCAGCCAACCCCTCACTGCAACTTGGTATCCAGGACTTGACACATCTGTCGTACTTGAACGAGCCAGGCATCCTGCACAACCTTCAGTTTCGATACGGACGCGATGAGATCTACACGGTTGCAGGGCCGGTGCTTATTGCCCTGAATCCGTGCAAAGCAGTGCCGTTGTATACACAGGAGGTAGCCAACGCATACAAAGGTGCGTATGTGTGGCGCGGAAGTGGAGCGCTATCGCAGGGTCAATCGTGCATGTGCACTTTTGAGCACACTGAAAGCTGTCTATGGTGCATGGAGAAGCCTGCGGAAATTCGTAGCAACCAAGCCATGCCCTTGTCCTTGCTATGTCGAGGCTTTGGCATCTACAGCAGCGTGCGTTCTGTGCGCTGAAAGATGCAATTGACATAGCCCTGTAGTATGGCTTCTGCAGGGTCCCACCCTGTTTGTTGCGTCTATCAACTGGCCCTGTTCTTCATGGCACTTGGGTTGAACTGAGCGCTGTGAGGGGCGGTGCTTAACGGTCTGACCGCGTGCGTGCGTGTCAACCACCATGGTTGTGGTTCTCATCCCGCACGCAAGTTGGGGTCGTATGCCAAGTGGACCAACACACCTGGTCTGACATCAAACCCTGTGCCCTGGTGCAGGCGGTGCACGAGACGTGGCCAACAGCGCGCACCTTCCGCCGCACATTTATTCAGTAGCGGCAGCGGCGTTCAGGAAGATGGTGCGCGAAAAACAGAGCCAGAGCCTCATCGTGAACGGCGAATCAGGTGCGCGTGCGTAGTCCACATGTTCACACACCCCTCGTTGCACGCCCTGTATGGGCAGGAGCGCATGTTGCTGCGACGCCGTCGGTCATCGTGCTGGCTGATCTACATGACTCATGAAGGGACGGGGCGTGTGTGCACTACACCGAGTGCGCTGTTGGAGTGCATACACCATGGAAAGCATTCTTGGTGGTGGCGCCTCCCCACTCATGAGCCGCTGCAGCATTTATAGGCAAGGGCATGGCATACTGGGACACAGCCTATGCTTCCGCACTACCTCCTGCGCCATGACCCAGATGGGTATATCCCTGGGACGAGGTTTAGCAGCGTCATGTTGATGGGATTGAGGCAGCCAGCGGTCGCAGCCATACCCAGCATACACGTTTGAACCTTGTGTGGAGGCGCACCTGGCGCATGGAAACGCATTTGTGCAAATCGACATATTGTTTGTGAGACGCATTGCACCGCAGTTCTCGAAGCACCAGATTACAACTGCTTGCTGCGTAGCATGACTGTGCACCAAAAGTCCAAAGGCTGCTTGCACTGTCGGGTTCTCCGCTGTACCAACACATTGTGTGCATTCAGCGGCCTCAAAGCACCGCTGTGGCCCGACTGACGATGCATGGTGGTGCGCGGGTTGCAGGTGCTGGTAAGACCGAGACCACCAAGAAGGCCATGCAGTACTTCGCTACGCTAGCTGGTGGCACAGGTGTGGAGGACCAAGTGTTGGAGGTAAGCTGAGAGGCGTGTATTTGAAATATTTGTTCCTGTGGGGCCATGCAGTGTGCTTCCATTGAGACGTGTGTTTTCAGGTCAGGGAGTATGGGAGGGGCCTGCCAGGGCACATCAGGCAGGAGACCACGCTGAAAGAACACATATGAAACAGCTGTGCACTCGGTTGGAAGTCCATGCACGTACTTACGTTAGGTAATGCGTAGGATCGACGACTGCATTGTCGGGGTCCTGCTCAATGCAACGCGGACAGCAGCAGCACACAGCCGCCTTTTGCTAGATTGGCTCCCCCACACCTGCACTCGGCACCCGGACCGCATCTCCACAACACCCAACAAGACTGTGCAGACACGCGAGCCAACCGATCCTCGCACACATGCTGTGCCTGCTGATTGCATGCAGACCAACCCCATTCTTGAGGCCTTTGGCAATGCCAAGACGCTGCGCAACCACAACAGCAGCAGGTTTGGCAAGCTGATTCAGATCCACTTCAATAACAGCAACCATATATGCGGAGCGCTCATCAAAACGTACCTCTTGGAGAAGAGCAGGTGACAGACGCATCAACGGTGTGCAGTGACAATCAATCATGCTGCACAGTGCAATGTTATCTCCAACATGGGAGTTGATCTCTTTCCCGCTGTGTGTGCACATGCATGCCGATGTGGTATGTCAGATGTGTGCATTGATAAATGCAGCAGAGTGAAGGACGCAGGTGGGGGTGGAATGATGGGGGTTTTCAAACGGCATGTGCGCGTCAGTGTGATAGCTGGGTAATAGCGGCACCTTCGCGCTCGCATCATGCTGCGCACGGTGCTGCGCCGCGCTGACCGAGCGCCTGCGCTGGCGCTGATGGCGGCGCAGGGTGGTGAACCAGCTCCAGGGCGAGCGCTCCTACCACATCTTCTACCAGCTCGTGCGCGGCGCCACAGCGGAGGAGCGGGAGGACATGGGCCTGCCGCCCGTGGAGGCGCTCGCAGCCAAAGGAGGCGGCGTCACCAGCTTCAGGTTCTTGTCGCAGGTGCGACGCAGCGTTCGTCCGGATGCATGTGGTGTTGTGCCGGGTGTGCTGGGATGGGTAGAGGCAATCGGGGAGCGGCTGAGAGGCAAGTGAGGGGCTGGTGCACCTGTGGCATGTTGCATGGTGCATTGGGCATAGGTGGGGGTAGTCAGCCCGTACCAAGCCCTGGGCCAAGGTACGGAACACCGTCAATGACTTGCACTTCACGAGTTCATGACACGAACCTCCTGCATGGTTGCTTGTTCTGCAGAGCAACTGCACGGATATTGACGGCGTGGATGACGCAGCGGAATTCACTCGGGTAAGCGGCCGCCTAATGCTCATGTGTTGAATTTGTTGCGACCTGTCACGAGGCAACCGATGCTGCGCTGTGGGTGCCCACACCCATGCACCCTGCGGGTTTGCTCAGGCCCGCCCACTCCAGGGTTTCCCATGCACGCCGTTTGCGGCATACACTGTGTTACAGCATGGACCGAAGCAAGATGGGCAAGCCTGTCCTTGGTTGTGATTCATGCTGTAATGTTATGCATGGCGGCCTGAGCAGCGTTCGAGGGGCTGTGCGCATCATTGCATGTGGACGCCCTGCACGCCCGCCTCCCAAGCTGCGCAGGCGGCCTGGCATGCAACAGCGATGCTCGCCTCCCCGCGCGATCCAGGGCACACCGCGATCATGTCGCTCATTCGCTCCCCACATGGCCACCCTAGCACCTACGTGCATCGCTGAGCTGCCGGCCATGCTGCTGCTCCCGATAGCAGCCTCAGCTCCCCCTTGAATTTCCGCGGTTCCATGGGTTGACAGGCATGTGCGTGTGCCCCGCATCCCGGCTGCTTGTCTGGCTGTGCAGGTGCGCGCGGCGCTGGCGGACATCGGCATCGACATGGCGCAGCAGGCGACGCTGTGGCGCGCGCTGGCGGGCTGCTTGTGGCTGGGCAACCTGGAGTTTGAGGCCAACAAGGACGACGCCACAAACGACTCCACCAAGGTGCGCCACTGCGCCTGCTGGTGCATGGCTTTTCCCAGTGTGCTGCTTGGCCGCAGTGCAGCCGCACGGCTGAAATGCAGCCGCATGGCGTTTTACCCTGAGGGACCGCAATTGAGTTACCTGTCGCGTCCAGCAGGGGAGATCGCTTACCACTTTAGTGCACGTGCCTCCCCCACCAAACGCATGGACGTCGCACGCTTTGTTCCACCATTTGCCGATGCTGCATCCATACAGGTGGCATTGTGTTTGCGTTTGCTGGCTTGAGCTGATGCGTGCATGGCTGGTTGCACTGTTCACGCGGGTTGGTGCTGTGGTGTGGTTGCTGCGGTGTGGTGGTGCGAGAGCGCAGGTGAAGCAGAACGACGCGTTGGGCTGGGCGTCCAAGCTGATGGGCCTCACGCCGGAGCACCTCGTCACCGCCCTCACCACCCGCCGCATCCAGGGTACGTGCGGCCCAGGCAGCCCCATGATAGTGGTGACAGCCTCTGGCTGCTGCTGCCCAGCTACTTAGCGTGAAGCCACTGGTTACTTATTGTGCTGCTGTACGCCATACGAACGAGCACGTTATGAGGGCAGGATGTATCGACCGTGGCTCAGAGTGGATGCGATACTTGCGTCGCCATGCGCGTACGCATCTGTTGGCGTGGTTGCAGGTTGACACCCTGCATTCCTATTGTGCGAGCAGCACATTGTGCATGGCAGGCGTCTGTCACCTTGTCATGATGGACTCGCTGGATTCCCTGGCAAACTCACTTGCACACAAAGTGAATCTTGCACTTGGTGCGTGCAGCCCCGGGGGAGATCATCATCAAGCTGCTCAACGTGGCCGAGTCGCGTGATGCGCGCGATGCGCTGGCCAAGGCGCTCTACAGCCAGCTCTTCGATTGGGTAGTACAGGCCATCAACGTCAAGCTCGACACAGGTGAGCGAGGGGGTGTGCAGCAGTCGTCGAGCCGAACCCCTGGAGGACGGCCGCAGTCTGGGCCTCAATGCCTGGCAGGTTATGGACTGATCGCACATGGCACAGATGCTACCAGCACGTGTGCAAGGTGGCACAGAGTGCAGCCAGCTTGGTGCGGGGCATCCTGTGGCGAATCGGGTTCCCTGTGTTGGCTAGATTCATCCTGGCACACGTGCTGGGCGCGCAGCTGCATGTTTCTTCGCTATGTGCTGTGTGAATAGGGTTGTGCAGCCCGCGGTCATTGATTGGAACTCGTTGTTGTCCCTGCACCTGCTTCGCAGGCAAGCGCAACAGCGGCCTATCCATCTCGATCCTGGACATCTACGGCTTTGAGCAGTTCCAGCGCAACTCGTTTGAGCAGCTGTGCATCAACTACGCTAACGAGCGCCTGCAGCAACAGGTAAGCGCGCGAGCAAAAGGCAACAACAACCGGTTTAACCCGCCGTTTGGCATGTATCAATGTAATCCTGTACCAACATCACATCGGCAACAGTGTTGAGCCGTTGGTGGAAACTGGTAGCCCTTCTCCTCTACGCTGCACCGGTCTGTCACATGGATATGTGGGTAACAGCTCCGCAGCAAAAATTAATACGCCTTCCTTCTTGTTAGGTTTGCACTCACTGCTGTGCGCTTGACATGCCGCTTGCCGTGTTGCCCTCCCTCCCTGGTGCGACCTGCGGGCCCGTGTGTGTGCAGTTCACGCGCCACCTGTTCACGCTGGAGCAGCAGGAGTACGAGAGCGAGGGCATCGACTGGACCAAGATCGAGTTCACCGACAACCAGGAGTGCGTGGATGTGATTGAGATGGCGCCGCCCAAGGTGCGGCCGGCCAGCCGCCTGCCTGCGCCGGGCGCATCCTGCGCTGGTGACGACCCCGTTGCGCATCTTGCCACTGTCCCTCCTGTGCCACATGGTCCGAGCAAGGCGACACCAGTGGTGATATGCTGGCTACGCCCACAAGCAGATCCAGACACGGGACACCAACGTTGCGCTGGCCCGCCCGGCGCAACGTTGGCGTCCCGTGTCCGGCTATGCTCGTGGGCATAACCAGCATATCACCACCGCTGTCGCTTTGCGTGCCGCATTGCCTGTGATGAGCCCTTGCTCGATGCCAACGCACCTTCGACGCGTGCGCCTGGCGACCACAAAACACCGCCATGTACGCCTTTGCGCGCGCCTTCTTGGCGCCTTGTCTGACATCCACTGCATGCATGCATGCATGCATGCGTGCTTTCACACAGTACACATGCGCATTGTGGCATATGCGCGGTTGCATGCGTGTGGTGCGCAGGGCCTGGGCATCCTGGCCATCCTGGACGCGCAATGCCGCTTCCCCAAGGCCACCGACCTCACGCTCTACCACAAGCTCAAGGAGAGCCTCATGGCGCACACGCACTTCTCCGTCAACCCACGCGCGCAGCAGGTGAGCAACTGAGCACGCACGCGCCTGCAACAACGCCCGAGCCGGCCGGGCCACGGCTTTGCTGCAGCGATGCTCGCCGAACACGTCGTCCCAGGTCGCTCAGCGCACAGGTTGAGAGGATCGCGCCTGTTCGTGTCCGTGCAGTCGGGGTGCGGACCCCTGTCTTGCTGGCTATGCACCGTACTGACGCAATCCTAGGAATGCGTGTAGTGCAGGCCGCGCCACATAATCGTGCTTCTGGCGTGTGTGCCATGTGCAGGAGTTCATTGTAACCCACTATGCGGGCAACGTCGCGTATGACTGCGCCAGCTTCCTGGACAAGAACAAGGACACCATCTCGGCGGGTGAGCACGGCAACAAGCAGCAGGCTGGCTTCCACCACCCCGCATGGCAACGCACTCACCACCTCATGTCTCTCCTCCTGCGGCAGGATGCCGGGAGTGCAATGGCAGCTCGGGTGTACGCCTACGCTCACAACGCTGCTGCATGCCGACGATGTGTTACTGACTCAACCGACTGACAACGGCGCTGTGTTGGACGATTGCATTGCACATCACCCCTGTCCACAAATCGGCTTTAGGCCTCTGGCTGGCTGTCCGAGTGTAAACAGCAACAGCATTGTGACTTAGTAACCACCGCTGTCATGCATGCGTATGTGCAGACATCATTGAGCTGCTGGCGGAGAGCCAGGCGGAGCTCGTCAGCCGCATGGGCAAGGCGCTCAAGGAGGAGATGGAGAAGGCGGTCAAGCGCGGAATGACGGTGAGGCGGCTGGCTGAAGCTGAGACCGCGGGTTAGCCCAGCAGCTCTTACTACGAGCCCGGGAACAGGTTTGGTTCTGGCTTTTTACGCTGAACGAGGCGTTGTAGCCGCAGCCGACGTTCCACTGCAGGCGGGGCTAAATCCTGGGGATGCGGAAGTTCGATTCAACATTCAAAGTTCCACAGCAGGGCGCTCAACACACTCCTCCATAGCGTGTTTTCACCATGCACACCCAATGCCACAGCTCCAGGCGTGTGTGACAAGTGCTGATCATGGTAGGCCAAGCATAGTGTGTGACGGCGGCGGCGCACGTGTGTTGGCTTGCAGGTGGGCACTCGCTTCATGGGCCAGCTGCGCGAACTCATCTCCTCCCTGGACACCACCGGCCTGCACTTTGTGCGCTGCATCAAGCCCAACGCCACGCTCACGCCCGGCGTGTTCGAGCCCCCCATGATCCTGCACCAGCTGCGCTGCTGCGGCGTGCTGGAGGTGGCGCGTGTGGCAGCAGCCGGCTTCCCCACGCGCTACACGCACACGCAGTTTGCGACGCGCTACGCGATCCTGCTGTCGCCGGAGGAGCAGGAGCAGCTCGCGCGGGGCGAGCTGGGCGTTCAGGTGGGTCTCCCACTCCTTGTTCAGCTTTTCCGGTTTGCCACTTATCCACTGCTTCACTCCTTGTTGATGAACCTGCCGTCTTGGGATTTGGGCGGCAACGGGCACCAAGCCTGCATGGATTAGTGTCAATCGGAAGAGATGTTAAACAGGGGAGGTTTACCCAGAGGCTCACCACCACACCTAGCAACCCACCAGACCTTTTGACTTCACTGAATTCAACACCGCAGCAGCCAGCTCAAGTCACAGCAATGGTATAGGTGATAGCAATGCAAGCATGGAAAGCAGCATCCGCAAGAGCGCATAGGCCTTGCCCGTGGGTTGAGACATATCTGTCTGCAAGGCTGCAAAGTGCAAACCTCATGCACAACAATGATTCGGACCGGTGGGCAGGCCAGTGCGCATGGGGGTGGTAAGACCAACTTGTATTTCAGCAGCACGTCTGATGGTGCTTGCTTTGCCATGACTTCTGCCGCCTGCAGGCGTGCAACATGCTGATCAACAAGTTTGGCCTGATAGAGGGGCAGTTCCAGATGGGCCGCACCAAGGTGTTCTTCAGGCCGGGCGTGCTGGGTTTGGTGGAGGACCGGTAAGACCCCGTACCCGTACCACGCCTACACCGACAGCGTGATTTGAGCGCCTTTGGTGTTGAGGGCAGCAATCCTACACCTCAGGGACACACAGCTGTTTGCTGGGCTGCTTGAACGTAGGGCGGAACCGTGTTCCGCAGGGGTGTGGTGGCCGGCATACACCCAGCGTGTCCATGTTGCCTAGCGGCGCCCCTTGAGATCTTGTGCGAGCGTATTGCCTGGGCAGCAGTGCGTGCGCCGACCACTGGATGCTTAATCGATGCCTGCGTTGCGCACCTGCAGGTGGGCGGCGATGCACAAGTCAGTCAGCCTCATACAGGTGAGCGCCAGCTCCTGGGCTAGCTGAGCAGCCACGCCTTCAGACCCTGGCTTAGCCGTTCTTGGCTGCAGTGTGTTGCCTTCGGTGTGCACTGATACATCAGTCGGTGGGTCGCGGATTACTGTGATTGCATCGGTATGAGTTGAAAACACTTTCGCATCCGGCGATTCTGCTGCCCCGTTGCGTGGCTGGCTGCCGCCAACGCTGCACCTGTATGCGCCCATCCACGCGTCACACCCGTTGCACCCCTTCTGCTCGCCTGGTCCCCATCTGGGGGAAGCATGGGCCGTTCGGCCAACATGCTCCTGACGTAACACAACAGCAAGTCAACAACACACCTGGTGCACCCACCCCTTGAAGCGCACTGCATGGTCCCACGGGAACCAAATCTTTCTGAACCTACCTCTTAACTTGTGCCACAACCAACCGCTTGCGCGCATGGCTGCCTGCAGGCCACGTGGCGCATGTATGTCAAGCGCCGCGACTTCCTGGCTCTGCGCGCCGCCGCCGTGGCGGTGCAGTCGGAGTGGCACGCGCTGCTGGCACGCAGGGAGCTGCGCGACCGACGCGTCAAGCACAAGGTGAAAGAGCGCGATCCGCCTGGAGGAGGCTGCACCTCCCTCGCTGGACCAACCTAGTGGTGTCAGCGCCAGAGATTTGCTGTTTATCAGTGTGCGCGTACGTTCATTCGGACACACCCTGCTGCTATTGTGCTACTGCCCTAGCCATGATAAGCACGCCAAGTGCCCTGCTACAGAGTGAGGGCAGTGCACCCAAGCGCGTACTGCCGCTGCTGGGTTTGTTCCATGGCGTGCCATGAACACCTGGGGGCAGAACCGATTTGCTGTTTGGTCGAATGGTGCTGGCACCAGGATGACACTGTAATAAGCGTAAATATTTGGCTGACGTTGCACCCAACACAGCACGCTCCTTCTGCGTGTGCCTTCTCACCCACCGTGCTTGCGTTCCCATCCTGAGCGCAGGCCGCGGTCACGATCCAGACCTTCTGGCGCACCTACACGTGGCGGCGCTGGTACCTGCACCTGCGCGCCGCCGCCATCACCATCCAGGTCAAGGGCTACAGGCGGTGGAAGTTCCGCCGCTGGCTCAAGGCCTGCATGCAGGTCGGTGCATGCCGCGGGCCACACGACCATGTCAAGACCGTGCAGTGGTGTTTCCGGTACTCGCCGGCTGATGGACAACCAGGCTGCAACGAGGCTTCCACCATGTGTGCGACCACCTAGTCACACGCATGAGGGAAGCCTCGTTGCAGCCCGGTTCATGTCCGTCCTGCCCTGTGTGTTGTTGCTCGACTGATTCCGTGTTCTTGGGTGCACATCAGCAAGGGGTGCGGGGGATTCAGCGTGTTTTCCTGTCTTGCACGTGTTGCATATGAGCCCTGGCTTATGCGCTGCCCTTCCCTGTACTCATGCTCTCTGTGCGTGTGTGTTGAGAAATGTTTGGTTCCTGTGGGGCCATGCAGTGTGAGTGTGTGTGTATGATTCACACCTGTATCCTGCCGTACGGTACATGCGTGTGTGTATTGATGCAGCTGCAAGACAAGGAGCGACGCGAGCGCGAGAAGCAGGAGATGATGCGCAGGCTGGAGCAGGAGTCGTTCCAGGTAGGAGGCGGCAGTCAGCCGCTGTCCTGCCTACTCACGCCCAGAGGCACAGTAACCGGTACTGCTCACGCTGAGAGGCATATATATATGCTCGCTCGTCGTGTTTTGGAAAGCCTCTGTCACGGTCTTGTCTCTGTGAAGCTAGCATGCATAGAGATTCACGCCAGCTCAATGTACTAGAGCAGGGCAGGTCAGGCCTCTCCCTCAATGCTTCCACACGCACGCGGCAGAGGGAGGACACCAACGACCTCTGCTGGCCTGCAATATTCGTATGTTTACAACCCGTACGTGGGGCTGCAGTAAAGCTGGTAGAGCGATGCTTTGCACTGCAGCACTCTGTGCGTCGCCTTTTGTCAGCAAGCCTCACCTCGGCCATGTACGCATGGCTCAAGTCAAACCTCCAGCACAAACGCGATACACACTGATACCGCATTGCATCTTGCAGCTTTCTGGTTGCCTGGTCCCCATCTTCCGGGAGCATGGGCCGTTTGGCCAACACGCTCCTGGTGCAACACAACATGACACCATGGCGCCTGTACCGTACGTGTACCCACTTGTACTGCATGTGTACCGCAGACGCTGCGGCGCGAGTACGAGGTGGACATGGCGGGCGTGCGCACGGCGCTGGCGGCGTGGGGCTCGTGCAAGGAGGCGGGCGTGACCAACCTGGAGCAGCTCAACGAGCTCCTGCTGGCCTGGAAGGACGGAGGCAAGCCCGCGGCGGTGGCAGCGGCCGCGCGCTCGCGCTCAACCACGCTCAGCCCGCGAGAGTCAGGTGCGAGTGCGGGCGGCGACACCTGCCCCGCTCACCAGGCTGTGCGGGGACATCCGCAATTCCGCTTGCATGTCATGTCTTTTGTTGCTGTTCACGTGTACTGCCGGCGATGGTCAGCAGACGGACCACAGCAGCCACGCACAGGCGATTGATGCTGCCCCAGGCCCAGGGCAACTTGAATCGCGTGTTGTTAGGTGGCATGGCGGTCCTGCAGTAGTGATGCAGTGAACAGCGCCGCAGCAATTAAACTACTTTCATGCTGCACACAACTAAGGTATCGTAGCCAGAGCAGCGAGCATGACAGTCAGTGCCCAAGGAACGGTACGCTCCTTGTGCGTAGCCAATGGACAAGACATCTGCACCGTATACAGTATGGCGCTATACATAACAGCAGTGAGTCATGACCTTGGCTGTGCAGAACCTGGCGAAGCGGCGGCGTTGGCAGCAGGAGCAGCTGCGGGTGGCATCGCAGCTGGCGCGGCGCTAGCCGGGGCCGACTCGGTCACTGTGGCAGCGCCGGCGGCGGCAGCGGCCGCGCCGGGTGTGGCGGACGCTGCGCCCGCTGCTGGCTTCGCAGCGGAGGAGGCAGCCCCGACCGCTGGCCAGGTGGGCAGGGCACCCTCTATGCTGCCTGCGCAGATTTCAATACATTCTCTTGCCTGGCCGGCCTGGGACCTGCGTGTCAGCAGGTGCTGGTGCGGTGACGCGTACTTGTCTCCCACGCGCACTCTTCAACCACGTGTTCCCTGCGCACCACCTGCAGAACCTCAGGTCGCTGGCGTTCGGTCTGCTGATGCAAACATGCAGATGACTATATGAGGCATCGCTGACAGCATGCCGCTTGCTTTCTCAATATTCTCATCCCACCCGAACCATAACGTGTCGCAGGCGCCCTCCATCGCGGCGGCCGCCAGCGCCGCGACGCTCGCCACGGTCGCCGCTGCGCAGGCGGCGGTGGTGGCCTCCGCGCCGCCCACCGTAACGGTGCCGGGCCTGTCTCGTGGCGTGGCCATCAGCCCCGCCGTCGCCAACCGCTTTGAGCTGGCCAAGGAGCTCACCATCCAGGTCAGCGAGGGACACGCGTTACACACCTTGCGCGACTTGCTTGCATTTTGCCCCGGTGCTGCATGGGGAGTTGTCTTAGGGTTCACACCTGCGTGTAATGGCACGCGGGCGCATTGAAACAGGGAAGGGCTGACGACGGTGGCAGGTTGACGGCGTGGCACTGCCATACATGTGTGTTGCGGCCATGCAATGGCATGGCACGTGTGCCGCATACGGTGATGGAAGTACGGCTGTGTCATTACGTGTGGTGGCTCGGCTTGGCTTTGGTCGAGAAAAGCTCTAATACTCATAAAATCCAAACACTGTACACGTGCTGTGGCGCGGCTGCGTATGCAGGTGGAGCGTCTGCACCTCGAGAACATCAAGCTGCAGAAGCAGCTGCAGCTGGAGCGCAGCCTCAAGGACCGCTACATGCACAAGTACGAGGAGCAGAACGTCAACTGGCTGGAGCAGATCCGAGTGCTGCAGCAGTACATCCAGCAGGTGAGAGCGGCGTTGCGGTGGCGGTGAAACCTTGAACCGCCAATAGGCGAGCTGAGGTCGTAGCGAACTCAATACCACAGAAAGTAGCATGCTGCTGTTTCTCGTCACTTCCGACAAGCAGCCTGTGCTCTGAACTAAAGAACCCGTCACAACTGCTAGCATGCATGCGTCATCATGAGTGCGCTGGTTGTCTTGCCTGGCTTGATGGCCACCGCTCGTGCCACCATCGGTTCGTGTGTGGCTCTGCAATAACCACCTCGCTGTGCTGCACTTGCAGGTGCGCACCAACTTCGGCGACAACCACCTGCCGCCCATGCCGCGCCAGGTCGCATCCACCACGCAGCCTGAGGGCGTGCGCTCATCCTCAATGGACGCCACATCAGCCGCCGCAGCAGCAGCAGCGGGACTCGCCGGGGGCGTTGCCATCGGCGCTGCTGCCGGCATGGCGGGCGGTGCGGACGGCACCACGCTCGTGGTGGATGGCGTCGGCGGTGCCGCCGGCGCGGCGGATGGGTTTGCCAGCGGCGGCGGGGCCGGGGGCGGGGCGTACGGCCCGCTGGGCGCGGGCGCGGGTGCCACCTCTATGGCAACCTACTCACGTTCTATGGGCGGGGCGTCCGGGCGCGTCGCGGGCGCCATTGCAGACCTGGAGGAACGGACCTCACGAGGCGCAGTGCTGCCGCCGCCAGCCATGATGACACAGACCGACCATCCCGACGGGACGCAAATTGGAATCATACCGGTGCCGGTCGCGCTCGCGGCTCCAAAACCGGCGGTGGCAGAAATGGGCATCCTCACCGACCCGCTTCCGCCGCCGCCGCTTCCGCCCAAGCCCGTCGTGTCGGAGGCAGGCACGCAGACGCTCCCCACACAGCCGACCTCGCCCTTCGCGGGCGCAGGGGGCGCGGCCGCAGCAGCGACCGTGGCGGCGGGCGCTGCCACCGGCGCGGCGCTGGCGGCGACGAGCGCGGCGGACCGCTCGCTCCCTCCTGGCGTGCCTCTGCAACAGCCCAGCGGCAGCTCCTCCATGGGCCCCGCAGGTGCACGAGGCCTCCCCTCAGGCTCAGGCGTGCTGGAGGACGACATGTACTCAATGGGAGCTGCAAGCGCGTCATCCTCGGCGGCGCTCTCGGCGGCAGCGGCGGCCGTGGTGGGTGGCGCCGCGGCGGGGGGCATTATAGCTTCGCCAGCGATGACTCGCGGGGCCGCGGCGGGGTCGGTGTCGGGCGGTGCGGGGCTGCAGACCGCGGCGGGGCCCGTGCCGGCCAACGCCACGACGCCCTCGCAGCGCTACGTGGGCCAGCTCACCACAGAGCTGGATAAGGTGGTGCAAGGTGAGCGGGCACTGACGGGCAGCGCCGATGCCTGGCTTGTTTGTGTAGGGTGGCGTACTCGCCAACAATGCAGGGCGTGCGTTGCTTCCGATGAGAACTCATCGGAGACGGTGCAGGGGACGGTGATGCTCAGATCTAGCCTTGCCATATCAGTATATCACCATATGGCTAATGGCTCTTTGCTATGGGCGTGTGCTTGCTATAGCCATGCTTTGTGAGTCCACTTTGATGTTACCCTGCGCAGCTTGTTTCAGCCCTTGCCCGTGCTATTCAGGCCGGGCTACCTCGCTTGCCTCGATGAACAATGCATAACCACCTTCCATGCTTCGTTGCGCATGTGCACTGATCTACCTGTGCATGTGCTGTCCTGGGCGTGCAGTGCTGGGCGACGACGTGCAGTTCATAGAGGAGGTGCGCCACGGCGTGGCGGAGGCGCCGGGGATGGACCCGGGCGTGGAGCTGTACAAGCTGAAGAAGAAGTTCGAGGTGTGGAAGCGCGAGTTCAAGGAGAAGCTCAAGACGACAGGTGCGCGCAGGCGTGTAGGTGTGTTCATGCAGGTGG
>BDDA01000799.1:21783-53423 GCA_001662385.1 Chlamydomonas asymmetrica
CTCCGCCCGTGCAGCACCACCCCATGCCCATCGTCACGTGCGCGACGTACTGGTCCAGCTTCGACGCATCCCGCACGTCGTCAAAGCCGCCAAACGTGCCCGGCACCAGGTTCCTCACCACCAGCACGCGCGCGCCGGCCAGCGGCGCCAGCACGCGCGTAATCGCAGAGTCCTTGAGATGCATCGGCAGCACCGCCGCCGCGGTAGAGGTGGCTAAGCTCACGCCGCCTGCTGCTGCAGGTAATGTGTCCGGCATGGAGTAGGAGCCGGTGTGCGGGTCACGGAGGACTTTGATGGGCATGGTGTCGGCCAGGCGGGCCGGCAGATTGTCGGGTGGGATGACGATGACGGGTACGGAGGAGCGGAGGATGGCCTCAGGCACGTGCCCCGACTTGAAGAAGGACTTCATTCGGTAGCCGTGCTTGGCAGGGTCAGCGCCCTGGAGCAGAACAGCGGTGGGGGGAGAGGCGGCATCAGCCATACGCAGCAGGTTGGGAGGCGGAGGTTGTGGGGGTGGGGTTAACCCTCCCTATCGGCTGCTGCTGCGTGCTCCCCCCTGCACCCCACACACATCCCCCTCTCAACCACGCACACGCATGCATGCATGGCGGCCTGCATCCGTCCCTCACCTGCTGGAACTCCAGCGCGTCTGGCAGGAGGAATAGGTCGGCGGGGCAGGCGAAGGGCAGCGAGAGGTCTGACTGGATCAGGATGCAGTCGTCCATGATGTTGGGGTAGTAATCCTGGTCGCAGTAGCAAACGAACTCCGGCAGCACCTGGCACCGCGGGCGCGGAAGCAAGCAAGCACCAAGTCAGATAGTCACCAGCTCAATGCAGAATTGCAGACCGGAGGGTGAGGGTCTGATGCAACACCAGTATGGATGGCGACAGATGCACGTTATAGGAGGGAATCGCATGCGTTCTACAACTTGTACGCATCCGTGATGCAGCTGCTATGCGCGTGTGCTGGCGATGGGGATGGTGAGGAGCCGGCCAAGCTTGCAGCACCACCGCACCAGGCTTGCCTGCAGTCTGCAGACCCCGCTTGCAACCAATGAAGCAACCACAGAGAAACGCGAGCTGTGCCTTCCTGTGTTCCTCTCCGTCCTCCTCTCCACAGCAGAGCATTGGCCTTGGCTAAAAAGTATGCCACTCCATGCGCGGCACCCCAAACCTAAACCTGACTCCATGTTTTCCGATCGTCCGTCGGCGCGAGTGAGCTCACCAGGATGCGGCCCGTGATGACCGCCAGCGCCTTGGCCTCCTGCAGCATCGCCAGCTGGTAATGTGCGGCCAGCAGGTGCTTGTGGTGCCACGCCATGGCCTTGCCGTGCCGCGCCAGCCACAGACCCGCCTCGCGGTCAATGTACCGCCGCACGTCCACCTCGTACGTTAGAAAGTTGCCTTTCTCGTAGTACGCTGCGTAGTGCTCGATCCAGATGCCCTCCTCCCGGAACCTGTTCAAATTTGAATTTGGTTTTGGAATTTGAAGCTCTAGGCGAGGCCGACACCTCCAGATGAGGACTGACAGCGCTCGCAGGAGCGAGTCAGCAGCGCAACAAGCAACGGGCCGACGCTGAACGCGTTCAGCCAAGAGTCGGGTGGAGTCCACCGCGAAAAGCACCTGGTAGATGCATGGGGCGCCACAGTCGAGGATGAGACACCCAGGCACGGCTCAGCACGAGGCGCTACGATCGAATGAAGCTCACCTGTTCATCTTGGCGATGTTGCCGTGACGCTGGAAGGTGCTGTGCACGACGTGCGGCACGACGCCGGCGTGCTGCGGGAGGTGCTGCTGGAAGTAGGTGTGTCCGCCGGCCGCCACCAGCACTGGCAGCGCCCACATGCGCAGCGCCTGCCCGAACGCGTCGCCTGCGCCGTCCAGGGGCGCACCAGGGGTGGTTGTGAAGTTGAATCGGGTTGGCCGGTTGGGCCACCCAACTCAAACCCCCCAACTCAACCCAACCTTTCCAATTAGAGTGAGTTGGGTTGGCCCAGGCAACTCGACCCGACCCTAAACTCTTACATATGTTCACCAGAACCTCACCCCACCCCACCCCAACTTGTGAATTCGTATGTGAATGGACGCGATGTGGGTCACCCCGAATGAGTAATCACGCACCTATGAGCAGTTGTGGGTCGGCACTGTCCGCAAGCATGGGCACAGGCAGCACGCGCGCCATGAGGAGGTTGAACTCCATTTGGTCGGTCAGCTTGAGGCCCGTAGCGTGGCCGTCGCGGTACACCGTCATGTTCTTGTTTTGGTCCGCGAGCTCCTGCGCAACCACCAGGGCACGCAGCGGTACAGAAGTACAGTGTACTGCATGTACTGCGTGTACTGGGAGGAGGATGTAAACATGTTGTGAAGGACCCAAACGCCGTAAGCGAGTGTATTTTGCATATGGTGGGGGCACCAGCTCACTGGGGGCCAAAATGCGCCATTGCCGGCGCGCATGCTCAGCGGGTGCATGGGGGCTTGCTCGATGCGACTGTGCACAAGTGCAATGTGCATGTGCATGCGTAGCTGTGTGATTGCGTGTGTGTGTTTTGGAGGCAGGTTTGGGATGCACCGCTGCCCTGAAGATGCTGCAGCGCGTTGGTGACGAACACTGCCACGCTGCTGCTGAACCTGTATTGTGTGCGTGAACCCGCCTCGTACGCTGCTGTGATGTGTGTTAAATCCTGACTGGAATGCTCTCTGCTGACATGAGCCCGCAGCTTTCCAGCGCAGCCGTTGCGCGCAAGTACAGATTGAGGTGACCCCCCAGGGTGGGCGTTTCAGTGGCTTCATTCCACACGACAGCAGCCAGAGATTGTGTACGCAAGCAGCACATGCACTACGCTGCGGCATCTCGTCAGAACACCCGAGGGGGTTCAGAGACTGGGTGAGGGCTAGGCTGCCCAGTATCGCCCACTGCTGAAGTGACCAACACTCTTTAGGCGTGACTCCTTGACTGTGCGTGTAGTGCGCTCAGCCCAGTGGAGGCTATGCCTTCCTCACCTCATGCCAGCGGTCCAGGATCGCCAGTGTTGCTGAGGTGTTCCTGAACACGAGCACCCCCGTGTTGAGCGTAATGCCGTGCGTGCTGCCTGGTGTGTGACCGCAGCGGTTCCCGTTCTTTACGCCCGTGGTCTCCGCCTTGTGGGACAGGCAGTCTGTTGATACCATAAGATCCGCTGTGGGGTGCATCTTTAACAGCTCGTCTGGATGCCTGAGCCAGGCAGTGTCTGTGTCGGATAGTACAATCGCACTGAACCTGTTCCGCCGAAGCAAGTCCGCAACCAGCTGTGGCTTAATGCTCCCCATAGCCCTGCAGCAACAACATGTAAGGGCTAGTCAAGCAGGGATGGGCCTTCCTATCCAAGCGCGTGTCACGTGGTGCTTTCGCAGAGTAGATAGCAGGTCGACGCCGTTGAAAGGCGCAGTCCAAGTTTCGTAGAGACATCACCTGAAACGATTGAAGTCCTTCCTGAAGTCTCCAGCAACAAGCTGCTTATGGGCCCACACCCACGTGATGCCGTTCCTCTTGCAGTACTCGGCGGCCTCGTCGTCGAAAACAGCCACGATGTACGCCAGCTTGAGTTGCCGGCAGTGTAACACCCCTGCGAATGTAGTGTATAAGGCAGTCCAAAAATAATGTGCAACCCATGGGCGTGTGCCTTGCACTTGTGCGCACAAAGCGAGACCAACAACTCACAGTTTGTCATAAGCTCGCTATAGTGCGAGTTTGTGAACGTCACGGCGAGGACTGAACCAAGGGGTATCGCCTCTATAACCTCTCCCCATTCTCCCTCCTCTGAGAGCAGGTCGCGCTGTTGGAACAAGGTCTTTGAAGTTACTGGGCCCTGCGGGGCGGTCACATACTTGACCTCCCTGTTATGCTGTTCAGCGGCTGCAACTGCATCTGGGAGTTGTCTTGGAACCTCTAGGGCAAGAGGAGGTGGCTGCGGTGGACTAAGTAGGGGCGTCCTGAGCTCCTGCGTTCGTAGCTCGGCTTGCGGCCCCGCAAGGGTTGCAGGATGGGTTAACGCCCCTCCGTCCGACGAAGTGTTACAAGCCACTTTCGACAAGGCCAGGTGTGTGTGGTAAAAGTTCAGGACAAGCACGGTTGACAGCAGAGCTGTCACTGCTATCCACCCACAATTGTGTACACCGAGCAGCGTCATCTGTTGGAGTCGCCCACCGCAGAGCTATCTCGTTTATTTCATAGCTTTCGTATGAGGTGGGTGAGACAGTGCAGGCAAAAATCAGGTCATGACATGATAAGCAGGAGATTCATCAGCGTGAGCAGTTAAGGGCTTGTGGGTCAGTGGATATCGCTCTGTGCATCCTGTCGTGCATTTCGCCTCGAGCGGCATTCGACGTGCCAAGCCATGCACGTAGGTTGGCCATACCTAGGATGTAGATCATGCACAGCCATAAAGCTGGCAGCGGTTGCAACAGTGTATGTGCAACCTCTGCTGAGGCTGCTGAACCCAACATACACCCTAACGAGGCAAGACGTTTCGTCAATGCGAAGTGACATGCAATCCGTATGCACCCAGCACGCACCACGCAATCCGAGCACCCACCCTTATGCGCCTGGCACTGTAAACAGCCTTGGCCTAGCGAGATCAGTATACGAACGTGCACGGCAACAGCCAACCTACAGGCTGTGAAGGCAGTCTGGCCCTAAGACGCTCAAACACTGCACCCCCACGGGTTGGGAGGGCAACGCGCGGAGGAGCCAGGCGTGCGCTGCTCCTACCTGGCATGACCCAAATCCACACTACCCTACCGGACATGCAGGTTTACGCTTTTGCGCACCCTCCCAGGCGCTCGAGTGCCCGCTAACACGTACAACACGGTCGCTCGCATCGGCACGGTACCCAAAGCGCTCAGGAAGAGCAAACGCCTCACAGCATACATATACCACCTATGCAGCACCTTGAACATTTTCTTAACATGCAGTGCCATGCCCAGTGTGTGCTCCTTGTGGAGGGCATTGCATCCCCCGTGGCTGCGTCCTTGGCGGCATATCCATGAGTGCACAGCCTGTCGAGCTGCGATGGTGTCTACGGCGCGCTCAGCCTGAACGAGTCACATGGACCGGCTTCTGCCGCAAGAGCATGCACTCCGCATGCATGCGCCAGCCGCAGGCACTGTGCTGTTAGGCTTACAGCCACAAGCCCTTGGCGATTCCTGATTTTACATCCAAGGGAGAACAACTGCAGTTTCAAGTGACATGCTGACCAGCCCTTTTGTTGCTATCTGGTGGCCTGCCGTGCACCCAGTCTTCATGCGTGGCCTCAAGTATGTACTGCGCGTACTCGCACATAGCGATTCTTGGCTTGTGCTACGGACCCGGGTCCGGACCACCACAGCAGGCAGACTGATGTGTGGCCACCGCGTTGACATGCAGCACACCTGTACAGACATGCATGGCTGCACGTATGCATATGCGTAAGTATCTCACTCAGACTTGTCAGCCGGTGGCGAGGCGTTCTTGCGTACTCTACTGCACGTCCATCACGCACGTCCGTGGGTGGAGCGCATTCTGGCACGCACTATGTTGCGGCAGTGAGCGGCACGCTAGCGCCCTAGCACACAAGACGCGGTGTGTACAGCAAGGTCATGTGCATGTGCAGCGCGATGGTGGCTGTTGTGGCAGCGCTTGAGCGGCGATGGTGGCATGCGGCGATGGTGCACAACGGGCCTCTCTGTCAGACCAAAACGTTGACAGAGCGCATCGTATGTGTGAGCCGGCAATGGAGTAGGTATGCACGTGTCTGAGCCAAGATAAATGGGCACAGGTATCAAAAGGCACAGTCCCGCACTGCTGCTGCCGTGCGACATGCGTGACTGTATGGCTTGCGCATTGCTTGCGCTGTTGATGCACGACCCTAACAACCGTGCATGTCACGAGGTCAACAGGTTGAGCTGGAGCTGTGAATCTCAAACGGCTGCAGGGACACAACAGTGGGTTTTAGTCAGACCTCTATGTTCGCAGCTGGACCACATGCTGGCCGATTCCATTGAGAGGTCAGGTGATTGGACCACCCTACCGTGGGCTGTTTGGCAAATACAATACGGTGTATCCGCACACAGACCTCCAAATATGACCACACCCTTGATGTATGTTAAATGTACTGCCAGGTCTTGGCCCTTGGAAACGTCTGGTGCGCTGTGGCGGGCCGTGCCTGGGCATGACGGGACACTACCAGGACACGGCAGGAGGGTAAATCTAAGCTAGGCTGGCACTGTGCGATATGTTCTGTGAGCTTTGCATGCCTCCTCTATGACCATGGTCGGGGCAGAGGTGGAAAGCGTTTTTAGCTTGCATAGTGTGCCAACCTTCATATACATGGGATGGCCCTGCAGCTCGCAGCAGCTTGGCGCCGCAGCCGTTTTAAGCTGCGTTGTGGCCAGGTAAACCTCGCTTGCCGATGGACCGTGAAAATGAGGATTCGACTGGCGCGCCGGTGTGCATTCGGACGTGTATAGTCCTTGAGGTCCGGTGTTAGTCCAGAATACCATCAGACCACGACGAGCACAGTCCCACCACCATAAAAGTCATAAATTCCAGCTTTCTTCCCAACTTTCAACAACAGAAGCTTGACGCAAACACACTACTTGCCATAAGCCCTGCTGCTACATCACCGAAAGCAGAGCTGCAGTTGCCGTGCGCTTGCTGGCTGACCTGACTTCCCGTCTCGATTCTTACAAGGCCCCCCCTCACTGCCAAGCAGTGTTCCTTCCAGCACAGCTTGGTGAGTTTGTCAGGAGTTACCAAGAAACAATCCACTCTCTGGGAGAGTGGCTGTTGGACAGACCACGCTGCAGAGCGCTGCCCACCTGGTTTCCTCGCTGCGCATGTGGTGGCCGCATCGCTTCATGTGCAACCCCCTTGCCTTCCCCAAAGTGTCTACATACGGCATACTACAGTGGCACTGGTGGTGACTTGCTGCAACAGTCTGCCCGCACACGCCCTTGCTGACTGCAGGACATTGACAGGACGAATCCAACAGCTGAAACTGCAACTCGTGTGCTAGCTCAACGATGGTCAGTGTTCACTTCTTCAGCTTGGGAGCGTTTTGCGCCTTCTTTATTTCTCTTATCGCCCGCCACACGCTCGCTGCTTCATTGCCACCGGCTGGTCCTTCGGTGGTCGTGGTCGCCAGCGATGGCCAGGAATGTGAGTGGAGAGTTGTCTTATCTTGTCTGCAAGGCCTACATTGCTGAGAGAAGTCGATTTCTCAACGCAGTTTGCCCTGCTCCATCCAGTTCCGGCATGGCTGTGCTTGGCACAGGCTTTGATGTGCTTGCAGCGACCCAAAGTGGTAAAGCAACCTGGCAGGCCACTGCATGCTCTGCAAGCTTGCCTGCATGTGCTTGCAAGCAGCCCTGGTGTTGTACTTCAGGCTCATTTTGTTAGGACTGTGTTCTGCCATTCACCGCTCATACGCCTTCACCACTCCCATTGCAACGCAGGCTTGAGCAGCCTTCCAGGCACGTCCTATTTCAACCATTACCGCGTCCTCTATAATGATGACGTCCGTAAGGCGAACGTGTTTACACTGCACCTACGCGCCAAGGCGACGGACCCCTCGCACACGCTGCGCCTGCGCAGCGTGCAGGGCTTGCCCGGCACTTTGCAGCTCAGCGTGCCCCTCGAGAGCACCAGCAAGGAGACTATGGACGTCACAATCATCTATATTCCAGACCGTAAGTTGGCTAGTCCGTTTTGTCCATAGTCGCCAGACGAATACAAGTGCGATAGCGCATTGCACGTCGAAGAGGCAATAAATAAACTGAGTGGGGTTTGCCTGCCAGCGGCAACCACAGCATGTACAGGCGCTTGCTAGACTGTGCAGTGCTGTGTACCCTCGTCTGTGTGTTGTCCTGGTCACGTGCACTTCATTAGCCTGCATTAGTCATGTGCAGTCGATTTGCGCACACCGTATCGCTGTCAGCGCACAGCCCCTCATCTCAACAGCGGTATGCAAAATGTAGCATGCGATGACTTACACCCCTCCAGCCCAACCCGCGCACCAGATTCCCCGCTCACCAAAACTGCCATACCCGATAAGCCGGGTATGCATCTGGTGTTCTGGTGGCGCACTCACCGTCACGCCACCCAGCGAGTCACCCTGCTTGCCTGCACGCCATGCCGTATTTTCTGTCTGCAGAGGTCGAGGATCAAGACAAGACCTTTATGGGCGCTGTTGTTTTCGAGGAGGTTGAGTCCGGCGCTTCCGTGCAGGAGCGCGTCACGCTGGTGGTGACGTCGCAGTGGTTTGACGTGCAGTTCCCGCAGGCGCCCCTGGTGGCGCACGTGGGCCAGCCCTTCACCTTCTGCGCGCAGGCGGGCTACCCCATCAGCTACTGCGATGAGCCGGATGACGACAAGTCGGACGACCCCTACTGCGCCATGCTCGCCGTGTCATTTGGCGTGCCCGCACTGTGCGGCCCTACCAAGGCAGACCCCTGTGTGCGCCTGGACGGCGCAAACATGCTAAGCGGTGTGCACGCGTTCACGCTGAGCAGCGGCTATGAGCGTGCGGGTGCCTATCAGGCGCAGCTGCAGGTGAAGCTGTCGCTCGGCGACGACGCCACCGTGGGCGCACTTACAGGCAGGAAGTACAACGACCTTCACTTCCCGATCATGGTCTCGGTGACAGCGGATGCACCAACCGTTGAGCAGCCCGTTGAGAATGCTGCAGGCAGCATCATCTCAAGCACGGCAGCAGCCATGGAAGCTGTTGGCGAGGCCGTGGCTGTCACGGTGTAAGTCACAGAGCAGCGCAACCATGCGCTCCCTTCCTCGCTCGCAGCTGAAACGCCACGACGTTTGATTTTTCCACCTTTCCGCTTGTACCGACCCACACTGCACACAACTTGCCAGCTGTACTTGCTGACACGCTGCCGTTGTATGCCCTATTGTATGCCCGTGGGGATGCGCTTTTTCGCTCCAGCTGCCTGTTGCTTCGCCAGTTCTGCGCCATGCTCTGCTTTTTCGCCGTACGCACCTTCCTCAACGCATCTTCCTCGTTGCTGCTCACCTGTTCGTTTCGGTGTTGTGCACAAGTGGTGTTACTACTGTCCTTCCATGCTCAGGCTGGAGGATGGCAGCGTGCATGCCGCACTGTCCCTCGACAACCCACGCGCTTGTGCATGCATTATCCTCCTCGCTCGCACACATCTGCACGGCATTGGCTTGGCCCACAA
Source organism: Chlamydomonas asymmetrica (assembly GCA_001662385.1). NCBI lineage: Eukaryota > Viridiplantae > Chlorophyta > Chlorophyceae > Chlamydomonadales > Chlamydomonadaceae > Chlamydomonas > Chlamydomonas asymmetrica. The sequence continues at coordinate 30,992 of BDDA01000799.1, forward strand.
TTTATTTATCGACCGTTTTGGCGCCCACCTGACATGCACGCTTTATTTCATGAGAGCGTTGTTGACACTGCCGCGTGCCAAATGCACATTAAACACGATATGCTGCGCATGCTATTTGCGCTTTGTACTGATCCCCATGGGCTTGAGGTAGCCAGGCCAACGAGAGCTCTATCTGGCGCATTTGTCCGGTCCTGCCCGGTCCATTCTCAGAACTGTCAGCCTCCTTTCTCTCTTGGCGCGCATCCTGCATCACTGCATGTTTGCATCCCATCCCTTGCGCGCGCAGTGTGCATTCCTCTGGTATGGCCGTCAGCTGTGCCAGTGTACCACAAATTCAATGCTACCTTGCTTGTTTATTACCTGAAGCACACATATGTTACAACACATGACGCCGCATGCGCCCAGGTGAATGCCCTGAATCCTGGTGTTTGAGCTCTGTTATTGTTTTACGTCAGGCCCAGCACCTCAGTGCTGTCGCATCATTCCAAATGTGCGCAAGCGCGCTCTGCATTGCACGCCGAGCTGGCGGAGCCATCGCGTATAACTTGCGATCTGCACTGCTGCCTCCCATAGTACTGCGGTGCACACCATGCACAAGTGCAAGGCGTTCTGGCATCTTGAATGCTCTGCCACCCTCCTGCATCGGCCCGTTCTGTTGAGTCCCGATGGTCGCGTATTACCATCCTCAACCCCTTGTACAACCCATCACCCACCCACCCTCACAAAAGACACTTGCGCACAGTGTGGTGCATGGCGATGTTGTCCATTTCCACTCAACGACCAGCCTGTAACCTGACTGCGTGGCATCGGTGGATACTTGTGTACCGGCCAAACTGTCTGGGTCTCGGGCATGCACAAAGCCCACACCAGCCAACAAGTGTATGCAAGGTACACGGAGTGTGCATGACAAGTCGCATGCTTTCCGAAAGCGCCAGCATGCAGGCACGGATCGGGTGCACAGCGGGAGGGAGAGCAGAACCATGCATGTGTATGTGCCAGCATCCATTCGCGTATCCATGGCCGGCGAACTTTCGGGCTCTGATATTGGTGTTATTGGGCCAAGTTCCTTGCATGCACTGCTTTGAGGTATGTTGCTTGCTGGTTGGGTGCGGCCATCTTCAGGTACCCGAGTTGCACCCAACACACCTGCGTGCTTGCGCTTGCACGGACACTACGTTTCCTGCAGTCGACGCGGCCTTGGGGCCACATGAGCACTTTGAAAGCACATAATCACCATTTTGCAGGCAAGCGCGTTGTTAATTTCAGCTTGCTGCTTGTGACCTAGGCTGTAACTCGTAAGGCCATGCAGGCCCCGCGTGGAGCAAGTGTTAACAAACCAACTCGGACTCCAGCCTGGACTTTGATGATCGTCAAAGCCAAAGCAATTAAGTTTATTTGGGGTGTTGTGTTGCTTCTGGCTGCCTGGGTCGGCTTCTACAGCCGACACCTCTAGTGAGTTAGCCTGGGTCTCTTTTTTTGCAGAAGAGACGTTGGGTGTTCCCACGGAAGCAAAATGTGCGGGGTTGAAGAAAGAGACGCGTTATCCCAGCTTGCTTCGCATGGCGCGCAAGTTCCTCCGGCTGGGTATGTGCGGCGTGCGCGTTTGGACTTCTCAAAAGAATCAAAAAGAAGAAGTGATGTGAACAGGTCAAAGTGAGGTTGAATAGGTGCACAAATGCAAAACAAGTTTGCATAACCCCCAAGGCGGTCTCATAGATGCAAGTAGTCACACAAAGGGACACATACACTGATACATACCTTGCACTTCAGCTGCGCCATTCCTGCATACTGCTTTCAAACCGACCTCACCGCAGGTACAGTGCTCAAAACCCAAAAGGTCATCACCCAGCACTTGTGACAAGGTATGCACACGCTGTACCTGTCCAAATTACCTGTACTTAGCTGTGGCAGCAGGAAACTGCGGTGCAGGACATTCTCTGTGACTGGACAGACCGGTTCACACCAGGCAGAAAGAATCTGGAAGAATGTTCGCAGTCGAACGCAGCAGCACATTTTACTTGCACTAGCTGTAAAACGTGCACTAACACAATATATCGTTACGTTATTGTTCTTGTTGAGAACAAGTCTGATGGTTGTTTTTGGTTCACCTGCTGGCAGGTTCCCGCCGAGGTCCGAGACTGAGGTGCAAGCTTATCAGACGTGCTGCCATGGCTTTGCTGAAAGCGGCCTCCACAACGCTGTTCACTGTGCTGCTGGCGTCTCTGGTTTGGGCAATAGTTGCCCAGGCAACGATTGATGTCGTCACAGTCGCTTCAAACGGGCAAGAATGTGAGCAGTGTGTGTGTGTGTGTGTGTGTGTGTGTGTGTGTGATGGGGGCTTTCTAGTGTTGGGCCGGCTTGGAGCTTTGTATGCAGCCTCTTTACTCTGGGCGTGCGCTGCTGTGAATGGGCTGCTGGCTGGGGGCCGCAACCCATTCATTTGTTGGCCAGTCACTTCAGCCAGTGACAGCAGCCAAACTCAAACTGATTCTGAAGCTATATCTTCTCCCACATCACTGTGTGGGGGCTTCTTGCAGTAGCTTTGTGTTGACCCATTTGGAGTGTCCTGTCCTGAACGTGTCCGTGTGGTCCTGCCAACAGGTCACAGCAGCCTGCCAGGCATGCCCTATTTCAACCACTACCGTGTTCTCTACAATGATCAAGTGCTCAAGGCCAACGTGTTCACCCTACACCTGCGGGCCAGGGCTGCCGACCCTTCGCACACTTTACGCCTGAGGAACATTTTGGATTTACCGGCCACCACAATGCTAAGCCTGCCCGCAGATGCCACCAGCGTGGGAGTCGTGGACCTCCATATTACCTATGTTCCTGACCGTAAGTATCGCCTTGAGCGTTTTCGCTGGTTCGCTCGCATCAACTGCCGTCCATATGCCCTGCGCTCTGTCGAAACGCGCCTGACAGCACACAAACCAGCCCTATGCTGCGTTCAACCTTGAGTTTTCAGCCACACACACTGCTGGAGCACTTTGCCCAGGTCTCGCATTCCAGCAGAATGCCCAACTGTTCTGCAAGGGTGTGGTGCACTGAGGATGCAGTGCTGCACTGGTTCAGCTAAACATGCAAACTGCCATGTTTTGGTATGTTGTTCACAGAGCTTGAAGATCAAGGCAAGACGTTCATGGGCACCGTCACGTTTGAAGACCTGCAAACAGGTGAGGCTCTCCAATCAACATAAGCACAAACATGCAGTTTGACAAGTTGTTGCTAGTCTGTGGACCCAAGCAGGTGCAACCTTCTTGTCTCTCAACCTGCACCTGGACCCTGACCCTCCCTGAGCACCCCTCTGTTGCCTTTCAACGCAGGCGCGACGGTCACCGAGCGCGTCACGCTGGTGGTGACGTCGCAGTGGTTTGACATACAGTTCCCGCAGGCGCCCCTGGTGGCGCATGTGGGCCAGCCCTTCACATTCTGCGTGCAGGCGGGCTACCCCATCAGCCACTGCGATGAGCCGGATGATGACAAGTCGGACAACCAGTATTGCGCCCTTGCCGCTGTATCGTTTGGCGTACCCGCACTGTGCGGCCCCACCAAGGCAGACCCCTGTGTGCAAATAGACGCGGCGAGCATGCTGGGAGGTGTGCACGCGTTCACGCTGAGCAGCAGCTATGAGCGTGCGGGCGCCTATCAGGCACAGCTGCAGGTGAAGCTGTCCCTCGGCGACGACGCCAGCGTGGGCGCTGTCTCTGCCACCACCGCTGCTGCCGATAGCACCGCAGCAAGCAGCGGGAAACACTACCATGACCTCCGCTTCCCCTTCATTGTGACGGCTGTGGAGGATGCCCCTGCTGCCTCCAACATCAACGACAGTGACCTTGTGACAACCACAGGGACCACCCAAGTCAACGGCGATGTGCAAGCGCGTGGTCGCGATGCCACGACTGTTTCCGACAGCACTCTAGTCGTCTACTAGTACAAGCGCAGCACTGTGATGCCACGATCACAACCTCCCTGGCTTGCAGCCTCTAACGGATTACATGAGGCCCGGCAGGATTTCATGCATGGTGCCACAACTGACATCCCCAGCAGTAGTTGCTCGTCGTTAGCATACGCCTACGAGGCCACGGTCCGCCCATAATCCACGCACCACGCATACCGACTGGGTGCCGCGCTGCCAGAACACCTTACATAACACGTCCGATGTCAATCCTGGGCGTTGACGGACAACTGCAGCGAGGGCGTTGGGGTGCACAATCCTTGAAGAATTTGCTGTACTGGCATTGTATCACATACATGATGCGAGGACGGGGTTTTCCTGGCCCCAAAGGATGAGCATTGGCACGGGCTTGCTTTACTGTGCAGGATGCATGCCCAGCTTCGCTGCCACATGCTGCAGGGCACGCATTCGTGCCCTCGTGTGTACCGCCGCGCTTGATCGCAACAGACACTGCTCCAACAACCGCGCACACGATGCGATGATGCCTCCCCCCCCCCGATTTTTTATTCCTGCAACTGGTGTGCCCAACGCGCATGCGATGTTCTGGACAAACCTTGTGCCTCCAGCTCGGCTCAACCTGCTAAAATTGCAGGCTGGTGTGTGCTCGCAACTCTTGACATCCACCTTGACATTTCTTGCACATACTGGCAACGCATCCTGTTGTTGGATGGTTGCTGGCGAGCGCTCACACAATTCGCATGTATTCAAACTCTGTTGCAATGCTCGTGCATCCACGAACCTAGCTAGCTCTGCTTGGGTGGGGCCATTTTTTCATTGCCACTTGCTTGGAAAGGACGGAACCTCTGCTAAGTACTGAACGATTTCGGCTGGATGAGTACCAGTATGCCGACCTATGCCTGCACACTTGCGCTTACCTTGCATTTACTTTTCCTCCTGCAAATGCTGCTCCTCCCCTCCCTCCCGCGTACATACATTGCTGCACTGCCGCTCGGTTAACCGCCTGCAACCTACTGATCCGTGCTCGTGATTGTCTGTCAGCCTCTTGTTGCCCCGTCAACTACGAATTTTCGCTTGCTGAGTGCTGCACTGCTGTACTGCGAGTGTTTGTGGTGATCGTGGCCAGCGCGCAATGCGCAGTTTGTTGTCGATCGACATAACGTACATACCGAATTGCTGCATATATGACGCCGCAGGTTGCCTTCCAGGTGGCCCTGGGAGGCTCCTAAAGGCATCCCCTCCATCATACGTATCGGCAAGCTCACCTGCCACAACCCTCGCCCTCTCGATGAGTCCCAATGTCGCAACGCTCCCAACGCACACTGGCCTACCAGCATCTTGCCGTTGTTGAGCCCAGTGTGCGTGCGCGGTCGCTTGTTTGATCCTGTCTTTCGCAGCGTGTGTCCATTGGGGCGTATTGTTTTGCTATACCGGTAGCGCTATCCATGGTTGCATAGGTAGCATTGTATGTACCATGAACATGCAGAAGATAGAGTGAGCGGCTTCTGATGTTTTCCAGTGACTGGCTCGTACCATTGTCCAAAGCCCAAGTATGACACACCACAGGCATATCGAGTGTACATTGCCATGAATGGTGTTGTTGAGGTCTGTTTGCATGCACCATAATTGCCATGCGGGGATTTGCTCCTGCATTCTCCATTCAACTGAATGATGAGCCCCTATCGAAGTCTGATGAGGTGTGTGCGGCTTGCAGCATTCAGCTGCACCTGCGCAGGCGATCCCCTTTTTTGTCAACCTTTTTTGCCAACACGATGTTGTGGTGCCAGTGCTCGGCGACCCACTGTGCCCCGCGGCCCGGGTCCCATCAGCGCGTGCGGCACAGACCTTGACGGAAGGTCTTTCAGTCCCTTACTTGATTTGCTGGCGCTTAGCGCTTGTCGCGTGCATGTTTTACCACACCTTGCTTTGGTTACAAGCCCTGACGGCGGCGGTGTGGCCGCCCTTGCGACAGGATAGCAAGCAGCGCCATATGCACCGCAGTAGCGGTGCTATCAATGCGCACATGTTCTGAATGAATATGGTGCTGTAACTGGTCATTCATTGCTACCTGCCAGCGTAGCTACCTGGCAGCGTGCCTACCTGCATGCCGCATGGTTTGTGTTGTGTGCCACTCAAGGCCTGTCATTGCTGTGCATAAGTCGATTGTTGCTAAGCATGGCAAGAAATGCTGCCGGCCCCGACGCATCGAGGTGGGTTCGCCGGCCACGCTTGGCCTGCCAACCTTGAAAGGTCAGCGACACAGCAAGTGACTGAAGCTGGGCCCATGCAGCCAGCGCAAGCATCGATGTGGTCCTGCCACGCAGTGCGGAGTACATTTGTCATGGTGCAAGGAGCTGACACGCGCAGGTGCACGTGGGCTGACAGTGCATGCGCAGCATGGCACGCGTGTCCTGATGCTGGTGCCGAAGGCTAGGGGCGCCACCGCGCAAGCAAGATCCTTGAGTGTGCATCCTGTAGGACACATCCAGGCCTTGCTTGCTGGTGAACAAGCAAGCACCACCTTCCCATTCTTACTGTAGGGCTGCTGCATGGACTTGCGGTTGTGCATGCAGGTGCAATGCGAGGGGCCATGCAAGGTAGGCGAGGTGGGACTGAGGGGCCTTTGAGGGTCTCTTGTCCCCATCACTGCCATATACTTTCGGTGCCCCTCACACGTCGTTGCCCATCACAAATGCAGCTAATGTAGCTGACGTAAAGTGCAAGCGTGACACTAATCAACCAGCGGGTGGTCACACGTGTGGGCTGTTGGGCACAGGCAGCAAGGAGGCTGTGCACGCCACAGCAGGAGAGGCTTGGTCAGGACTGCTGGTGGGCTGCATGACAGGCTGGCGGTTCCCTGCATGTATGTAGGGCGGGACGTGCGCGCTCATCGACACCATACACAGCCCCAGTGATGCAACCCCTCCACCTGCACTCCACCAACTGGCAGCATTGGTTCTGGGAGGCGCGGAATGAGGGTTTGTGGCTGCTACTATGGCACAGGGAGCTGCACAGAGGGTGTTGAGCGAACATGGTGGCTGGAGGTACTGCTGCTCGCGTGCGTTTGGCCAAGTGGCACATCCGCGAGGCATGTGGAGTGCCTGTGCCAAGCGGGCGCCACGTGTCTACAACCTGGATTGGGTGGCAATATGGGAAGAAGATGTAAACTGGCTGAGAAGCTAAGAAGCACAGGCATAAACAAAACCCCACGTGGAACCCTTTCATTGATGTGGACGTGCCACCTCTGCCTGCTGTGTTGGCCTTCTGCTCCATGCCGTTTCAAGCGTGCCCAGCGCATTGCCGGGCGAATAAACTCAAGCCACGCACTTGTTAAGCGAATGGCCTGCGAGGGCTGAGCTTGTGCGTGAGGTCGCAGGAGCGTAATTGTCTGACGCTTGATGTCGGGCATGTACACTGCCGGGCGAGCTCCACTGCACACGGACAAGCGGGTACCTTTGGTTGTGGCGTTATTCAAATATCGGGATACTTGAAGAGCTCGAGTTAGGCTGCTGGGCAGGTTCCCTGCGCAATGAAACCAGTCGCGTTGGTGCCGCACTTTTAGGACGAACGACAGAACAACAGGTTTGGCATCGACAAGTTTGCTTGTATACTATCAAGCGCAAGCGAAACACATCTGGGCTGTGGCGCTTGTCCGAAATTCGCAACACATACGAGCAAGTCAGGCTTGTTTCACTGTGTTGTTCTGGCGGGCATGTACTGGCATGGCTGGAAAACACATTGGGGCTGTGTCGGGCGGGCCACAAACCGCCAGTGCACAATCAAGGCGTGTATTAGTGTCCAAACTCCCATTCTCAGTGCTTACCATAATATCTGACTGTGTCTGCATACTACTGGCGTGACACAAGTTTGCCTACGCATCGCTTTACTCACTACTCGAGCCCGAGCCCTACGTGTGCTGTCAGCTGGATAAAGAGAGCTCATTAGGCAAGTAAATAGGCCCGTTGGTGTGTGCAATTACACACTGCTCTCTGCTCGGTGGTCCGGCTTGTGCTGCTGGCACGCCCGCCCACCCAATACGGGCCTGCCATAAACGCTGCGCAGTGCGCTGAATGTGCATATGTCAGGCACAAGCGGTTACTTAACTGTGTCTTCTCAACGCTGCTATGTTGCAGGCTTGGAGTCACCGACCTGTCGTGAGAGCACACGAGTTGATTGGTGGACGTAAAACACCCGTCGGCGAGGGAGCTCACCGACATGAGGGCGGTCTCAGCTATGGGGAGGCACACCATGGCAGTGGATGGACCTGTACCTGCAGCCCTACTGTTGACCTCTCTGGTGCTGACTGCTCTGGTGGGACTGACGGCTGCAAGCTCCGGCATCGCCATCAACGCGGTTGCTTCGAACGGCCAGGACTGTAAGCCTCGCGTCTAGCCCGTGGTAGCCTGCTGCACGAGCACCACTATGCATGTAGGAACATACATTGAGGAACGTCTTGTAGGTGCCAGCAGAGGGCCTTCCTGTGGGCTCGTTGTGCCTGCTGGCAGTCCGTGCGGTTCCCGCAGTGGGGTTGAGGCATGGCGGGCCGTTCCTGGCCCCCCCTCCTGCTTCGCTGGCTGGCCGTGGCACGTGCAAGTTGTGCATATGTAGGCAGCTGCCTCAACATCGTTGTGTTCCTTATTTCCCGGGAGGTTTTTCTGTAGCACACACCAGTTGATACTTTATTCTGCAGAGGGCGTTCTACCCGCTGCTGGCGTGGGTATTGCTGACACGCCCGACAACATGCGACTTCCTCTTTGCCCCTGCACAGGCTTCAGCAGCCTTCAAGGCACTCCCTTATTCACCGATTACCGGGTGCTCTACAACGATGACATCCGAAAGGGCAACGTGTTTACGTTGCACCTACGGGCGCGTGCAGCGGACCCTTCGCACTCACTGCGGCTCAGAGCAGTGGAGAACCTTCCCGACTCTTTGATGCTGAGCATCCCACTGGAAACCATCAGCAAGGGTGTAATGGACCTCTCCCTTCTCTATGTACCTGACGGTGAGTTCAGCAGCCTATGGAAACTACACGCCTGCAGCTCTTGAGTCAGGCCACACAGAACTTCAGGCTTTGCTTGCAAAGGTCATGCAAGCCCTTGCAGGCCTGCACACATCTGCCCACACATCTGTAGGTCATCCCCACATCGGGAGTCGAGTTTATTCTTTGTGCTGGCACCCGTAGCTCGTGCAGCCCGCCGGCCCACCTGACCTTGGTGCCCTCAGCAGGAGCATGCGCTTATCTGTGAGCAACATGATTTTGCATGTGGCCCCATGCGCACCTCGTGTTGCGCTCTGCTTGCGGGGTGCTTCAGCTGCACAAAACTTGAGGCAGAGCGCGTGCGTAAGTGTGCCCGCTCACAACGTTACCCTTTTCCAAACGCTGCACACAGAAGCTGGTGACAAGGACCGGAAGTTTGAGGGCAGGATAGTCTTTGAGGACACGACGACCGGTGAGTTCAGGCAGCGCTGGCAAGCACATGCACAGTATTCCCTGTGACGACCCCACCGTTGGTTTCACGTGGAAGGCGCTCAACGTGAATTTTTGAGAGCACAAGGGTCAGTCTGGGCTAGGGTGAGAGCCTGTATACCTTCATACAGCTAAGCAGGGGCCAAGCACCTGCCACGTTAGTGTGGCCCGCAGGCTGTCTGGTCTGAGTATGTAGCAACGCGGTTCACATACGCCTGCGCGGCCTTCGTTGCCTGGGCGCCCATCGTTTTGATCCGTTTCACTTACCACATTTGCTGTGAATGCACTGCTGGTAACATAAAGCCAACCGCGCCTGCAAGCGGTGCCCCCATTATGTGCCCGTAGTCCACGCGCTTGGGGGGGGGGGGGCGGGGCTTCACGCCCCCCGCCCTCAGCATGCTCGCCTGAACTTTTGCGGTTGTGCGTGGTGCTCACCAGGCATGGCATGATGCAGAGCTTAAAACGTGCAGAGCTCAAAGCGTGCTTCAGCCACACCCGTACAGCCAATCCTGCTACCCCATCCCTTGCCCAATCGCACGCTGTGCGCGTTTGCATGCGTGCCCGCAGGCGCGACGGCCACCGAGCGCGTCACGCTGGTGGTGACGTCGCAGTGGTTTGACGCGCAGTTCCCGCAGGCGCCCCTGGTGGCGCACGTGGGCCAGCCCTTCACCTTCTGCGTGCAGGCGGGCTACCCCATCAGCTACTGCGCAGAAGAACCGGACGAGGACGATCAATATTGCGCCTCTGCAGGCGTGTCATTCGGAATCCCGGACCCCTGCCCCGCAAAGCACACCATCAGCAGCCCCGATAGCAACCACCACACGCCTCAGCATGCCTCGTCCTGCTACATGGTTGGGGCTGCTGACCTTTTGGGTGGCGTGCACGCGTTCACCCTGGAGTCTGGGTATCAGCTCCCGGGCCGCTACCAGGCGCAGATCAAGGTGCAGCTGTCGATCGGTGACGCGGGCGCTGAGAGTGTGGGGGCGGCGGCGGCGGCTGGTGTGCCGGGGATATCGGCGGCGAGTGGGCGGCGTGAGCTGCTGTGGAGCGCGCCGGTGACGGCTGTGGTGTCAGCCAATGACAAGGGCGGCGACATGCTGTAACGGTTTAATGGTGGTAATGGCTGTTGGCTGAAGAGTGAGAGAATGGGTGGAGCAAGGAGAACGTCAGAGACCTATACAAGTGCAGCCGGTTGTTGATGCAGTTCAGCAGTGAACTGTGTTGCTGCGCTGCATGGCAAGCACGCTTTGGCAGCTTTTCTTGGGAGCATGCATGACTGCATGACTCCCTCAAGTGCGAATGACGCAGCGCTGCCACGGCAAGCCGCTGCCTGCACGCTTGGCGCGCTCCGTTGTTTCACATACCGTGCGTACCCAGCATGCCAATCACTGTACATTAGCACCATGCTATGCTGGATGCGTGCTTGGATCCATGAGCACCCGGCCTACATACGTTTTCTGGCGCGTTTGGCCCACACGCTCTGATCAGCTGGCGGGGCGGGGCCTGTCTTGAGCGCTGGCTGATCTCCCTCCTGAATCATCCTGCATGGTGGCAGCCGGCATCGATCAAAGCGTGGGGTTGGGGTAATGGGATCGTCGACGGAGTCGATGGGGCGCCTTTTAGTACAGGGCAGCGCTGTACATACGAACCAATGCGCTCGCGTTGGGGCTGAAGGGCTGTCACTCCATGCCAGCCCACGTCACACGCTATACGCCTATAGCTATCACACCGTCCTTGCTGGTATATAATTCCCTTGACGCACATACAGCGGGGTAGGCATGCGTGAATGCATCCATTTGCTTGATGCGAGTCCATACGCCGCATGTTCTCCTGGCACGGCGATCGCTACCTTGCCCTCTTGGCATCTTTACTTCCTGAGAAGCGATCCGTATGGCCCGTGTAGCTGCAATACCGCTGCTCGTCGTGCGCCGGGCCGTTCTGTGTGCGTCCTGCACACACCACCCGATTCGCATATAACGGTAGCATGAGCCGCAACAACAGGGTGCGCTTGTCCGGACGGTGCCTGATATGCGTACACACCCACGCCTGGCCCTCGTGGACTGTACATACACGTGCACATGGGTATAGCTGCGGCCGTGGCAGAAGAATTGCGATGTATGTACCTTGTGCACCGTGCCCATGGCACCCACCGGATAGCAACCGCTGGATGATAGCCTGTGCATGGGGCCGTCGGCAGTATTGGCGGTCAAGCGTTCACCCGACACGTTCCAACATGCCGCAGTGCAGCGCTCCGCACATGCGCATCATCAGGAGGTGTGAGTGTGAGTTGTGAATGTATCATGTCCAGAGCGTTAGTGACGTATATATGCATGCGTACATCATCCGCGTGCCTCCCGCTCTGCAGACGATTGCCACGTCCTATTGGCTGATGCATTGCCCGGTGCGACCATAAGGTACCACATCCTAGTACGGTAGTGCTTGTGAAACTCAATATGTGTGTACATATATGTGCAACGCGTGCGCTGTTGAGGGATGCGGTGGATGCCATCCGGTGCCAAGCACGCAGGACAAAAGTTGCCGTGCGTGGCGCAGCGTCGGAGAGTGGTGGGGTGGACGTGTGAAGCATGGCCTTGGGATTGGTTGCTGGGAGAGTTAAATTTGCGTTTGTGTTCCGCTGCTTGTGGTACCGGCCGCCCCTTGATCCCCGAGTATTCTGCGCTTTTCTAGTCACGCACCTGGTACTGCGCCCTTGCCCGCATGCGCTCGCTTGCGTGTTGGTTCCGGAGCATCTGTGCTTGCCATGTCCCGCAATGCAATACGCTCAACCACGGCAAGCATGAGTGCAACTCCTTGAGTTCTTGTAGACCGCCCTTTTATAGGTACAGCAGTGTGTGTCGGGGCCCCGAGGTGTATCGTACACGGGAAATGGGCGGCCCTGTCAGTGAAGAGTAAAGGTGCGAGTCGCACCTGCAGATAGCCATCATAAAGTGGTGCTGTGGTATTTATTGCCACTGCCTGTCAGAGCCTGGCCTTTTTTGCTGCAGCCGATTACGGTATATCCACGCACAGGCATGCACACTGACAAATGGCTTCCCACGCTTGCTGCATTCTTGCATCGCTCGCTCACTGTAGCATGCCATCCACGTGCGCTTTTCTTAGGCTGCCGCAGACCCCATGGCGCTGCGATAAGCCGCCCCGGCTCTCCGGCTAAGCCTCTTGCTGCCTTTGCAGCCAACCGTGACCTTGCATGCGTGACACCGCTGACACGCCTTGCACCTGTTCGCGCGCCTTGCTCGAAATGTTGCCACTCTGTAATTGCCAGGTGGTATCCGCTGCCAACATGATGACGACTGGCTCGTTCATGCGCTGTGTACCACACAATGTCAGCACACTGCACGCGCACTGCATTATACATTTATACCCCACAATATCAGCTGCGGCATAACCTGGTAATACATGTCACTACATGTGTTTACAAATCGCGTGTATCTGAGCGCCCAGGGCGTCGTACCGGTCCAACCGCTCAGCGTTGATTTGCCAGATGTGTGCACAGAGTTGGTCGGGCATGGTGCTGGCAGGCCAAGACGCCCGAACCCCCACGCACTTGCGACGTGTACACATGCAGTCATGCCCAAAGTCATAATATGTCAGGCGTTGCCAAAAAGGCACGTATGGTGTCCACGCATAAGAGGTCAGGTGCACTCGATGGCTCAATCGCCACCCTGCTGGCATGCACCTTGTCCGGCATGCACGGTTGGACGCACATGCAGCACAGGGTGCTTGGTGCAGCAGCCAGCCGGTCTTGTCAGGTATCGATGTGCGAATGAAACGCCTCGTGAGCGCACAGCCTTGGAAGGGCCGCAGACAGGAAGAATGAGGCTTTTCGTACAGCATGCGCCTGCATGCATTACATGGTTAGTTCACGGCGTCGCGGAAAACCCCAGCATGCGCTGGGTGCACGTGTGCGCATGTAGTTGCGCTGCCAACCGGCAGCTTCGTGCACAGAACGCCACTGAACATCCCTGATCGCGTGATGGCTCGAGCTCGTGTCAATCACCCGCCTACACCATGCTCGGACGGACGCCACCAGCCAGGCTGCCCGGGAGCCCCCGGTCACATGCAGCGCTGGGCGCATATACGCAAGCAGGCAGATGCCGAACACTTGCTGCGGAAGTCCTTGTTTTCATACTCTGCCAGAGTGGTCAGCACCTCCTGCCTGCCTGCGCGTATGCGTTTTAAAACAGGCAAATCACATGTGCTTGAATCATGCGCGCGAGCGTCTGGGAATGCTGCCTGCGTGTGCGGGGGGCAGTGTCAAGCTGTCAGAGCACCAGGTAGGTCTTACGCACCGACAGGCGCTAACAGGCTGAGCTGCACGTGCCGCCGGGACCCTGGGAGGGCAAACCACGTGACACCAGAAGCGCATGTCTATCAATACACACACCGGCATATGCAGTACGTATTCCACGTATTGATACACACCAGGCAAGCACTTAGCACAGCTGCATCAAGTGGCACATGCTTGGTACCTAGGGAAGTCCAGGGAGGTGCCTTGTATTGCTTGTATTGCTTGTACTGCGGTGCGCTGACTGCTATCGAGGCTGCTGACAGTGTACCCTGCAATGTGCACTACGGGCCCCGCACCACCACCCAGCTAGCGGTGCCACCCAGCACTCCTGAGAACCACGGCCATATTCCTGCTGCATCTGCAACAGTGCAGCTTGCCTCACGCGCGCGCAAATGAGTGAATACATGCCCCCCTGCCAGGTGTGAGGAAGGCACAGTGTCTGTGGCTGTGCTTTCAGCAGGCACGCAAGCGACGGATTCAAGGCATGCATGAGGCCGTGGTCCATGATGAGCCCCATCATTGGCCATGAGCGCTTTGAATGCAGCAGTGGGCCGTGCCACCCTCGGGTGGGGTGTGTCACCCCGTGGCACCCCTGCGTGCCTACGTGCCATCCATGTCATGCCCCGCTGCTCAACTGGAATCTGCGTATGTGTTCCAGCATTTGACCGTGGTTTTGCGTGCAAGCAGCGAGGACGCACACACACATTCTTACTGACTAAACCCGCTCACGGCAGCGCGCCTTTCTGCACACTGAGGGTCACACCTCCAGCACCTAGGTTTCCTGCGCGGAAATGCACCTGGAAATAGCTATCTTTGGCACGTTTCAGGCGACTTTCCCACACTTCACTCACAGGCTTATGCACTCCCCATCCAAGCGCAGGTCTACATGCCAGGCAGGCAGCAGGTTCCCTGTTCCATCATGTAGGAGGGCCAAGGCCGTGTCAGAGGCCAGGAGCCAAAGCCAACAGAGGCGCCCAACACCACACAACATCGCTGCGTTCTCAGCTACATTATGCATATGATATTACATGTCCAGGTACACCACCGCCCAGCATCGTCGACCAGCATTGCCCGCAGGACGAAGGTGCACATGCTGGGTCAAAGGGGTTATGTGTTGTTGTCATCCCACCCGACCACTATAAAGCAGTTATCCTCCTTTACTTTTGCATAATTCTCAGGGCCTTGCGTTTTTGCTTGCCTTGCTAGTTGGTGCAAATTTACCGTTCGAACCTGCTGCGGTTTGCTTACGTGCGTACACCGCGCTAGTGTGGAGCCTCGCCGGTTGTGCTGACAGGCACAGCACGAAATGGACCCCATCCTGACGTTAAGAGACGTATATGACCGCATGGTGGCCAAGGAGGCACCCACGAGCTACTCGGACTTGTTCAAACAGTATACTGACCTTGGGGACCCCACAGAATTTGGCCGCTTGCGTGAGCTTGACGGCCTTCGGCGCCTCACTTGTTGTTTAGCGCAGCGAGGCGAGCCAACAGCAGACTTTGTAAGGAGGTGGGTTGGGCAGGCAGATGCGCTTTTGTAGGGCAACTGCGTCAACCGCCGAACGATCGTTGCCCGACTGCCATGTCACTTAGGGTGCTGCTTTTTTGCCTGCAGACTTGAAGAATATGTCCGTGCACTGGTACAAATAGTATTCGAAGACCAACGCAAGGTGAGGAGCTGCGAAGCTCCTGTACACTGGGGTGTTCGCTTTCACCCACACGGTCAGCAATTGCCGTTTCTTTGTGTTACGCAACTGCTTTGTGGCCTGCTTGGCACTGCAGGCGAGCGACACAGCTGCTCAGACCATCGTCATGAGCTGGGTATCGACCATGTCGGGCAGCTCAAGGCCAAACTCGTTCAACCCGGTTCTAGGGCTACAGCAGGAGCTCGGCATGGTGAGTCTGAGTTGATTGACATGCACAACACAGAAGCTGACCCCAGAGCTGCAGCTGTGGTGGCAAAAGATGACAGCCAGAACGCTAGCAGGGCCGCTTGCCGATGAGCAGGGTGCAGGGAGTCGTTGTGCAAGGCAAAGGCGAAGGGCTGCCTGACCTGAGCGGGCAGCACGTCACCTGCACTCAGCACCCTTCGGCAGTAGCTCCAACCTGTTTTTCCCTTCCCTTTGCAGCACCGCTGGTAGCAGGAGTAGGCCTTGATTCCCTTGTGTCGGTGTGGGACCGCAGCGCAGCTGCGTCTTTTCGCACACTGACTGGTTGGAGTGGTAGCGAGTTGTGCATTACTGCCTGGAACTGCGAACGGGCCCGCCAGCGTCAGCAACCGCAAACACTTCTGCTGTGAAGGGTGATGCATTAGTGCAGCCAATGCATGCATGCGCTTGCGTGGCGCACGTCATGCCCTGAGACACACAGACGCTGCATGAACGGCGCGGCGCCGTGTGCAAACGCGCGTATGAGGTTCGGTGGCAGTGTCCCCCACCCCACCCCACTGCATTCAGCAATTCTACACATGCACCCCCACCGTTGTTTGCGTGTATGCATGCATGCGCGTGAGCGTGGACGTACGTTGGTTACAGCAGGGAATCGTGCCGGCTGAACGGTTCATGCTCTGCCCAGCTGGTGACCAAGAGCAAGGAAGTGCTGCCGCCACAACATGCGCTTGACCGCCATTAGGGCTTTGAAGGCGCTGCGCCGCAGTGCTGGTGTAGGAGGCAGGCTGTGTCAGGGACTGCTAGGTCAGCAGATGCATGCGTGGCATGATGGCATGCAGTGCATGCATTCTTGGGGTGAAGTGGTGAACAACCAGTACCATGATGCGTTAGCCCAGGTGTTGGCACTGGGGTAACAAAGCCGATACATGCCAAACGTTGCAGTGGTGCACTTGGTGGACCTGTTCCGCTGCAACTTGCTGACACCGGGTTCACACACATGCATTAATGCATGCGTGCTCCACTGCATGCTGTGCTGCGTGCAGGCCGCGTTCCTGCTGGGAGGGTCGCTGCTGGCGCTCGCCACCACGCAAGCCAATGCGGTGTGCGACGCCGTCAACGCGCACGCCGCCTCAGAGCCCCTTGGCAGCGCCGCCGCCCCCGCAGGCAGCGCCTCTCCTGCTGCGTTCCCCCTGGCGTCGGCCTCCCTGGTGCGCAGCGCGTCGGGCACCTCCCCGGGTGCCTCCGCCGGCAGTAGCTTGGCGGCGGCGGTGGCGGCGGCGGGTCAGCCCTCAGGCGTGGTGGCCAGCTTGTCCAGCAGCGCGGGCAGCACCGGCAGCGGCAGTGGTGCCACCAGGTGCGTGTACTGTGGGAGGCGTCGGGTGTGCAACACGGACGCACAGAGTTGCATGCAGCATCCTCAAGCATGCATGCATGCATGCATGCATGGAGGTTATCACGAGGCACGCTGAATGGCAGGCCCCATCCGCGCCTCCCTCTAGCAGCATCAATTGCAGCATTATTAGTGCATACCGTGCAAGCAGGCCTGAAGCAGGCATTGTTACTGCTTTGCATTACAGTCTCTGTGCATCCTGCGTCCGTATCGACACTGCATGGCCACCGGGGCCACCGGATGTGGGGTCAAGCAACAATGGATTTATGCACCCATCCGTTCATCAACCCGCCATGCCATGCGACCTGTTGAAAATCTCTGCTACGGGTACTTACTGCGTGCCTGCCGGGTGTGTTCAAGTTGTTTGGTGCCTAGGGGGCCATGCAGTGTGCTTTCCGTGGGGCCGTGCAGTGTGCATGCGTATGAGGATAGAAAGTGCACCTGACGATGGCGACGTGACTGGGCTGATCTGATGGCTGCCGCAAAACGAACAGCGGCCTGATGGTCGTCTCATATGAACGGTGGCTGTAGTAAGCGCGTGTGTGTGCACTGTGCGCTGTGCAGGCCCGGGGGCGGGGCGGGCGCCTCGCTGGCGCCTCAAGAGAGCACCAGCGGCCCGCTGGCTGAGGCGCTGATGGCGCTGCGCAGCGCAGCGGGCGTGTTTGGCTTCCTCGCCAACAACCTCTGCATGCGCATCCAGCAGCAGTCGCCCGCCGCCTCCGACAGGTACAGCCAAGTCTCCCGCGCTGCATGAGTGATGGCTGCTGCGCGCAAATGCATGTGCAGAATGCTTAATCCAGGACGAACACATGTGCGTTTGGCACATTTGCATGTGTGCCGACAAAGGTGCTGTTTGTTCCCCCCGATGCTCTCCAACCTCAACCTGCTTGCCAGGTGGGGTGTGTGAATGATTTAACAGCGGCCGCGCCACCTTGCATGCTCATATAAGGCTGCTTGCACACTACCGGCTGCGGATACGTTGGTAGATGCTGTTGCTGCCTGTACCGTATTGCACACTGCTGTATTTGTCATGGCCTGCCTTTAGGAGTGGGCACGCGTCGCTCACGCCGCACGTTGCAACGCTCACCTCATCCTGTAATGGCCTGCGAGGCCACCGAACGCAAAGTCAATCGATTTTGGTGCTGCTCGCTGCCATTATGTGGCTGCTTCAGGGTTCCGGAGCTCAGCCCAGGCCTGTGCAAGGCCATGTCGCTGGCGTGCCTGGGCACGGGGCAGGCAGTGATGGCGCTGCGATCTGCCCAGAAGGGCAACAGCGCTGCCCTCACGGCCTCGCTCTACGAGGGAGCGGCGGCTGCTCTCGAGGACGCTGCAAAAACATACCGGGAATTCTTCGGCAGCGGTAGGCGCAACGCGTTGCTGCGTTGTTGTTTGTTGTTGGTGGAGTGTCGGGATCGTCGTCAGGGCGGCTGCGCGCCGACCTACAGCCTCGCCCGCGCGCCGGCAGCAGCGCCTCTGCATTCCCCGCCACGCGCTGCACCTTCCATGCCCGATTATCGTGGTGTGTGCGATGTGATGCACCCACGCAAATGTGCGTAATGCACCATGTGTTGCAAACCTGAGCATGCTGTTGTGAGTCTTGCATCGCACTGATGATTGCCTCAACCGCTCTCTGTTGCGAGCTGTGCGTGCGTGCGTGTGGTGCGTGGTGCCTGCAGGCGCCGGGGGCGCATCGGCGCCCGGTCAGCAGCACGCCAGCGAACGCTTCCGGCGCTACCTGGCTGTCAGCGCTGGCCTGCACAGGGCTAGCTCATGGAAGAGCCACGCAGAGGCGCTGCTGCAGGCGGGCCAGGCGGGCCAGGCTGAGTCAGCGGCACGGGTGAGTCAGCAGGCGCTGCAGGGGGTGGAGGGGCAAATGGTGGCGGGGCGCTCGCTGTTTCATGGTCAGGTTCCGCCACTCCCTCCTATGGATTCACTTGCGCTATAGACGTACAGCGGTAGCGAGCGAGGCGGGTGGGTGGCTCGATGCATTGTCCCGCGGGCCGACCACTTGTGCTGTGGTGGGCACTAGCTGCATGGATGAGTGGTTGATTTCTGGTGGCCCCGACGGCCACGGGTGAAGGTATGGGTTTGTGGTGCCACCTCAGCGTGCGTAGCGCATAGCCGGCATATATACCCACAGTCCCCTCGGCACGCACACAAGGGCGACGTACACACGAATGCCACTCAGAGTCTCATGTGCATATAGCCTTGCTTACCTTTGCTAGCTTCAAGCGAGCGGTGGCGCAGCTATGAGGTCAGGGGTTGGAGCACCGTCTTGATCACTGGCCATGCTTTAGTCACCCAGTTTTACTAGAGTGTGTGCACTTGTTGGAGAGGTCCTCGTGTGCCCAACAGCGTCCAGCAACTGCCAGTGCACAGGCCCTGAATGGTGGACACTGTCGTTCGATGCAGGAGTGCGCGAGCATATTAAAAGCCTGCTCGGA
The DNA here is from genome assembly GCA_001662385.1 of Chlamydomonas asymmetrica. Lineage (NCBI taxonomy): Eukaryota > Viridiplantae > Chlorophyta > Chlorophyceae > Chlamydomonadales > Chlamydomonadaceae > Chlamydomonas > Chlamydomonas asymmetrica. Next base: position 50,403 of record BDDA01000799.1, read on the forward strand.
CGCAGCTGGTGATACAGACGCGACGTGGCAGGCGCATATCAGTCAGCTGCAAGACGCCGCAGAAGCCTGCAGGTAGGCTTAAGTGTGCAAGTATGTGTGCTTTTGAACGTGGCTCGATAGGTTTGTTTGCCCACAGGACTAATCCACTAATAAGCGAGTAATAATGCTGAGAGCATTACCGCACCGCATCTATATGTACTCAACCTCTGAACCTGAAGGAGCAGACATATGCTGTTGGGGTGTGCTGTGTCGACCGTGCTGTATCTTACAGGAAGCGATACGAGCGTGAGCGCAGCGCAGTGTTCTACCAGGGGTTGTCACCTGCACCGCCTAGGCCGGCCAAACGAATGGTCGTGCATGCCTTGGACTTCATTACCAGTCCTGTCCACTAGGTCCGCCTGTGCAGAGCATTGACGCTGCTGGCACCTGCTTGTCAGCTGATGACGGGTAACCTGGCAAATAGTGTATGGAAGCGATGTCAAGACTCTTGTTTCCAGCTGGTCCTCGTTAGTACCATAACAGCCTCCTGACTGAGGCCCCACGAAAGTCACAGCTGTATGGTGAATGCTTGCTTTCACTCCACCTGGCGGTTGCCCCTGACGCGTACATCATTCGCTCAAGGGGACTCCGCTGAGTGTCAGCTGGCAGTATCGAGCCAAACCTTTTGCACACAACACACGCAGCAACACAACAATTCAAAGCAGCTGGACTTCGCAGCTGTGTTGTGCTGTTGTCACTGGGTTGTCACCGTGGCCCCCATACAGGACAACAGTAGTGATGGGTGTGCAAATGCGCCCACCCCTTGTTGGTAGAGGTTGGGTTTGACAGTATGAAGACAAACCATGCAGCCACATGTCCACGACACAGAGGTACGGTGCCTCGTTGAAGGATTCTACCACGAGGGCGATGGTTGCCTGTCGGACAGACCAGCCTGCTCAGTAAGGTCCTGCAGGTCCTGCAGTAAGTGCCATATGGTAGAAGTACGCTGAAATTCCTCTATGCAAGCACGTATGTTGCATCCGCGACTTCTGCGTTCTTGACCTTGCCTTCACACTTCACGGTCTGGCTGCAAACGAGACAACAGAGGCCAAAGTCCGTGGGTCAGGCTTTTGGGTATGTTCCTGGATAAGTAGGTGAGAGCTGGCAATGGTCAGGGCGGTGGGGGACGACGCCTTCCAATTTCCAAGCTCTTTATTTCCACGAGATGTCCGCTCAGTGATGGACTCTAGGCAGCTTTTGTGAGGAACTGTTGGTACGCACGACCCCAGACTTGCCAGCCGCTGCTCAGCTGCACAGCCGTGTTGAACCGCACCTTATCAAGGAGTTTGACATAGCTTTACGCCTCGCTGCGACCACTCACAAAGTATTCCACACATTTCAAGCAGTTTTCTCAGTTTGGAAAGCCCGTGGTCAGCTGCGATTCATGTGCCGGAAGCGCGACGAGGAGTGACGCAGCTGGAGCCCAAGGCGACGCGCGAGGCGATGCAGGCCCAGCCACAGCAGCAGGTTGAGGGCCAGGGAGCGCAGCAAACGGCAGCAGCATCTGTCTCTGAGGAGCATGGAGCTGGCGCGCCGACCTCCACCGAACAACAAAGCACGCTTTATATTGGTAATCTACTTGATGCCCGCAGGCTTTACAAATGGCCCTGTACCCCTGGTGCACAAGCAACCAACCATGTGTTGATGCAGGCTTTCCTATGCCCCGCCTTGCTTCGTTTAGGGAATTTACATCCCCTATGCTCTTCTAAGAGCCTTGAAGACTGCTGCCGGCTATTTGGCGAGGTAGAAGAGGTGAAGATAGTGAAAGACAGTAAGTGGCCGACCTTGGCCAGAGACCCACTGAGCCTGTTGGGGCGGGTAACGAACACAACGTGCACTGTCACACAGGCGGTGTTGCCTTGCTGCCGCTAGCCCCGACACCTGCAGTTTCCGCCGGGCCTGAACTGGGGGCGTGGGCGCATGGCCCGGCAAGGCGCATGGGAAAGCCTGCATCAAACCAATGGTTGCTTGCTTGTGCACCAGGGGCACAGGGACATTTGCAAAGCCTGAGGGGGCGTGCCTGGCAGGTCTGTTAAGTTTCAACCTGCTGTTTATGCTCAACAGGGAGCACCAACGCCAATGCGGGCTTTGCTTTTATCAAGTTCACAAGCCGGAGCTCAGCGGTTGCAGCGCTTAAAGCGCTCAACGGCAAAAGCTATCTCGGCCAGGCGTTGCGTGTGCACTGGGCATTCCAGTCATCACAGGGAAGAGAGGACACCAGCCTGCACCACCATGTTTTTGTCGGTGCGTTTCGTTTGGGCTCAGTGTGGTCAAGAGGGAGTGGTGCAAAATGGCGCACATTGGTAGTCGCTACACCCGTGCACGGCACCACGTGTTCGTCTGCCTTTGTGTCTGTGCAGGTGATCTGGGACAAGAAGTGACAGATGGTATGCTCTACAGCACAGCCTGCGCCATTGGGGACTGCTCGTGAGTTTCGTACTGGAGCACTTTTCCTGGAGCGCTGGGGACGCACTTCTAACAGGGTCTCGTGGACAGGACTTGTGCTGAGGGCCGTGTACCAACTGCTGTCTATGCCTTGCAGGGATGCTCGCGTTATGTGGGACCATGCCACGGGCAGGTCCAAGGGATACGGGTTTCTCTCGTTCCGGAACAGGGCAGATGCAGAGGCAGCGGTGCAAAAGCTCAACGGCCAGGTGATCGGATCGCGGAGGGTCCGTTGCGGATGGGCGCAGCACAAGCAGGTGTGTTGCACGTCTGTGCGTTCGACTCCTGGGTTGCCGTGTCGTTTGTGCGTGACCGAGTGCTGCGACACGATACCGGGACTCTTGCAATTGATCCACTGGGTCCTGGGAAGTGCTCTATTGGCTCATGAGCTTGTGTTGGATTGCCCTGGATGGATATTGCATATGCTAGGACGACGGGCAACAAGGTCTCCTGGTAAGGAATGGTCATGAGGTGACTATCAACATACACTGACTATAGTCACTGCTTGAACATCATTGACCGACCAACATCAAGGTC
>BDDA01000800.1:0-18423 GCA_001662385.1 Chlamydomonas asymmetrica
GCCTCCCCCCCCCCCCCCGGGGAGCACACACCCCCATCCTCCCCCCCCGCAGGCACACACACTCATCCTGCCCCCCCCAAATGCCTTCCTCACAGTATGGCCAATGATGCGGTGGTCAAGGCAGGGCTCTCAGACTCTTGATGCTCATAAGCGAGTGGTAAGCGCCGTGTGTGTTGGGAGGTGATTGGCAGGAATACGGAGCCAGGATCTTGCTCCCTCAGAGCCGTTGCTCCTGCTGCTGCCCACGCTGGCCCCACAAGCCAGGGGCTTAGGGCCACGCTCGTGCCATGCACTCAAGTGCAGACATGCTGTATAGTTGTTTAAAGCAAGCACCGTTGCACCCAGCAATTCGTTGGACCCAACCCCCAGCCCCCAACCACCAACCCCAGCTTTTGAGCTAAGCAGAAGCACAGCTTGCCAGAAAGCGGCCACACGAGCCTTGAGAACCATCCATGAAGAAGCTCCATACTATGGCATGTTGATGAAACTTGCCCAGGGCCCATTACCTGCTCCTTGGTCAGGGGGCCGGTGGAGTTGACCACCGCACCGTCCGCGCCAACCTTGTGCGCTGCCGCTGCAGCCGCCGCATGCTTCTTAGCAGCATCCGCGGTGGTTGTCTTGGCGGCCACGTCAGCAGCGGCAGCTTCCTTCTGATCCTTCATCAGGCTGGCCAGGAACGACGTGGAAGAGATAGCACCACCCTGCCAAGCATCGCCAGCCAGGGGGAAGATGAATCATGGCATGCTAATAATGCTGACCATGCTGATGTTAAGGGTGTGATTCAAATACTTGGTTGAGCGTTCACGCCTTGCATCCCCTCCCTGCTTCTCATGTTGGCGCATGCGCATGACAGAATTGAGGTTACGAGTTATTTCGTTATGTTATGTTACATCAGGAGCGTGTCGGCCAAACGGCCCATACTCCCCTCAGATGGGGACCAGGCGAGCAGAAGAGGTAGCATCCTAGAGTTAGGATGGCAATCCGGTGGAGCTCCAATGCACGCCTGCCACACACATGTAAGGCTGCTGGTTTGTGTAGGGATGCAGTTGCAGCACATTCGCCCACCTTGCCGCTGCCCGTCTCCTCCGCTTCCCTCCACAGGTCCATCAGGCCTGCCGACATATCAATCATGACACGCTTGGCGGCCTGGCTGGCCGTCTGCTTAGCATCCGGCAGGATTGCTGCCATCCACAGCCACAGCCGCCGGAAGTCGGGCAGAATTTGCTGCGGGCGACAATCAACATATTTCAAGGAGGTCATTGCTGTTGTTTACACGCGGTCAGCCGCCAGAGGCCCAAGGCCGCCCTCGAGATGGGTACACAGAAGCCATGCACGCATGGAAGAGAGTGTGTGTGGGGGGGGGCGGCATTGCTGTTGTTTACACGCGGCCAGACCGCCAGAGGCCTAAAGCCGCCCTTGAGAGGGGTTTAGAGAAGGCACGCATGCATGGGAGAGAGTGGAGGAGGGAGGGGATGGCAGGCTCAGGCATTGACGATGGCAGGCTGACGCCTGGATAAGCAGCAGGTGATATGCAAGCAAGCGCTGCTGCCGCACGCGTAACTCACAGACAGCACCATGTAGATGGAGGCATTGCTGGGCTCCACGCTACGCAGGAACTTGTCAGTGGCCGTTACGATGCGCTCGCCTGCTGACAGAATGACGTCCAGGCGTGGCTCGCTGGCTGCATTGTGGCGGTTGCGGGGGCCATTGGCATCGCGCATCAGGTGGGTGTCTGCTGAGTCAGTGCTGACGCGCTCCTTCTGCTTCATGAGGTCCAGGTCAATGCTGCGGCATTCACCATGGCAGGCGTAGCACAGGTACATTGATTAGGCGCCGTGGCATCTGGTGCAAGGCTACAGAGTGGAGCGCAAGGATACAGGTTACAGTGAACTGATCATCCTTGGACTCACCCATACGCGCACCTCCCCAGCACCTCCATCGCGAGCCTCCCACACTCCTTGACCATTTCAACTTCACGGCCCTCAGCGGCGGCATCCGCCAACACGGCCATGAAGCCACGGCAGCTGTTGCCAAGCAGCGGGATGTACGGCTGCAGGCTGCATGTGTGGTCAAGAAGCAGCGCAGTGGGGAAGGGGGGCATCTTGGGTGTGTGGTCAGCAGCGTGTGGGAATGATGTGCCTGAAATGCCTACAAGGTTCGCAGCTTGCCCTTCCTATGTGAATGAATGCTATGGTGTGATTTGCATGATGCCAAGATTGCCAACCTAGCGTTCTTGCTGGGCGGACAGTGCCACAGCAGCCTCTGGTTGGTGCAATACAGGCACCAACAACCTGTGGTGCTGTGTGGGCTGCACAGGTTGCACGCCTGCCATGCACACGCGGATTGCATGGCGGCGCCTGCCTCCCCCCCGGGCCCGGCAGCGCGCTGCTTTACCTGTCAGGGCGCAGGAGCGCGGTCTCGAACGCCTTGCGCATGACGCGCACGAACCCAGGCCTGCATTCAGGAAGGGAGGAGAGGCGGCATGTGTGTGTGCAGCGGACGGGATTGTGAATGTACATCGGACTGATGAGAACCACGCGGCGATTGTTCGCTGTACTGTACTGTAAATGCCTGCAATTTGTACTGCTCATGACTTCTGTAGAAAGAGGGAAAACTCGCATGAATGCAGTAGTGCATGTGTGCTTCAGCGCATGCATGAACACAGCATACATATACACCAGCCCTAGTCAGTGCGTCAGTCCATAATGAGCAACTGCGGCCAAGTTGACACAAGCGCAAAAGGGCGACAACTACACAACCAGGCCACTTACTTCGCCCCCAAAACAAATTGGTCTTCTACACTCTTCTCATAGCCAGTAGTGCTGGCAAAATACGAAGCGGTATCCCCACGGTAGTTGTGCTTCAGTGCAAGACGCTTTGCCACATCTGGGTCGGAAATGATGATGACGGGGCGTGCGCCAAACCAAAACTGTTGGATGCGGCACGCAGCAGGGGTTGTGGGGTTTTCAGGAATGGTCTTGCCTGTTTGGCGAGGTGCGTGCACAAAGGCGCTGCTTGTTATATATGCAAAGCAGGACCGTGGGGCTTCTGCACGGCAGGCATCTTGGGAGCAGTCAAACTAGGCAAGTGCATACACGCACAACTTGGCGTACCAAAATGGGTAGCAGCAGGAACTCACCTTGCATACGCCTCCGTACTTGGCGGACAGCCATTCCAGGAACCCAAGCATGTCCATTTTCCGAACGGAAACGATGTTGCCCAACAGCGGCAGGCCAAACGGCCCTGCAAGCGCCACAGCATATGGAAAGCATTAAGGTGAAGTGCCCTGTGCACGCTGACACAGTCACCCATGCACGCGTTTTGGTCACTGGCAAAGACGGATTTCCTCGTTACAGCACGCTTCCACCCTCCTCACCTGGAACGTGTTTGTATTGGTAACGCTTGTGGGGGTACCAAGCGAGCCAAAACGCCTGCAATATGAATATATGATGGCATTCAGCACACTTGTCCTGTACCTGTGCTATAATGCCGTTACTCCTGCACCCTGTTCAATGGAGCAGGCTGCTGGTGATCCCCTGGTGTCCAAGCCCTTGTCCAAAATAGTTCACCAGCGCAACTCAGATAGACCTACACAACCACCACACCCACCACCAAGCTCAGGAAACTGGCCACTGTGCACAGCAGCTGCCAGCCGTCCGCTGACTGCAGCATGTCCAGCATTTTGACCAAAGCAGTCAAGCAGTGCTTGCTGAACAGGTTTGTTTGGCAACCAAGTGGTTTTTGCGCAGTCGTTGACACTGTTGCCGTGGCAACGCCAGCGCGGCGGTTTTAAACTCATGTTAGCCTGGCTGCCTGTAGCAACTTTTAAAGGACCCTTGCCAGTGCGTATGAGCTGAGGGCCCCAATTTGCGATGGTGGCGTAATGTGTAGGCCATTGCGGAAGGTTCACGGTTTATGCACACGTGCAACATACACACCGCGGTACACATTGAATTGTCCTCGAAAGCGAGAAGCTAGTCGTGGGGACTTTACCAGCCTCACAAGGTCCTCCACGTGTCACTATTGCAAATTTTGAAGGGGGTGACGTGCTGCACGACGGCAGGTCTGACACGCCTTCATGCCCTACACGCAGTCCTGGCCCTGCATGTCCTCCATTTTCGAACAAAGTGGACCAACCAAGGGAAAACAAAGCGGTCCGCGAAGAGTCATGGACCTTGCATGGACCCAAAGGTAAGAGTTTTTGGGCAGCACCATCGGTTGTGCTCGCTTCTGGGATTGAACTGCATTAACTGTGCGAACCAAACGTACTCGAGCCACTGATTGCAACGGACGGGGGAAGGGCGCTAGGGAAAGAGGGGAAGGCCAGCAGGGCCAGGGCCAGCTGTGAGGCCAGCTGCGAAGACCGGGCGCGGCCAGTTGAGGCGCCACGCTGCGGGCTGGGCCGCTACAGGCCGGGCCACCACCGGGCAGGCCACCGCAGGGGGGGCCCGCCGCGGGGGGCTGACGCACGCCGCGTGCACGCCCATCGTGCTGACACTGGGCTTGCGGTCCCTCAGCAGTCAGGACATTTGACATGGGAGCTTCACGAGGCAAACAAGCCGTAGCCACAGTCCATAACCACAGTCCCCCAACAACACGCTGCTGCCAAGCGCCAGCAGCGCTGCAGACACATAAACCGTCGACACAATTGGAGAGTGATGACACAGTCACTCGTGATGAGTACGGGTGCGTGCACACCACGCTCTGCCGCTTGCATGCAGCTGCAAAACGCAGATAGTGACGAGTGCACTGCGCGAACTGCAGGCTCACCAATGCAGAGGTCGCAGGACAAGTGCAGAGGAAGCAGGCACAGGCACGAAATTGATGCACCGAAACGAGATGAAATTGTGGCTCAGCGTGATCAGCGCCAGCTTCACCTCCTGTGTGCAAGCAAAGCCGCGACGCAGGCACGCATGGCGATGCAGTCAGCTCAGTTGTCAGCTCAGTCCGCCTGGCCAGCCGTGACGCAAAACGGAAGCACAGTACTACACGCACTACTGGAACTTCAGCCTAGCGGGCGGGCGTCAGGGGATGCGTATCTCAGTGCTGATACAAGGAATGGAAACCAGCAGTCCCCTGACGCCGTCCCGCTAGGCTAATGGATGGCAAGCCACTCAATCAAGCTGCAAGCGCATGGTAGGCACTGCAGACACGAACGCACACACCTCCGTGCGTCCATGCATATGAGAGGCTGCACGCCTGAGTGGCGGCCACCAGTTGGTGCCTGAATCATCAACAACATTCATTCCTGCGTGGCCTGCGAGCAGCAGGGGGCCGAGCAAGCGGGGCTCGCTATGCCGCGGCGGTGGTAATCACATCCACTCTCACTATTGACAGTCCGTTTGTGTGCCCTGTCCATGCATCCCTGACCCTCTTTCCCCTTAGGGATGCCATGCTGGCATTTCAATCCTACACGTGGCAGAGGATGAAACGGCCTGCTGACACATTGCAAGTGTATGCATGCATTTGCAATGTGTGACACGTTCGCGTAAGGCTGGTGGCATTTTGCGCACGTGTTTGCCGACCTGGCCTGTGCCTGTCTTATCCGCTTCCTTCCACAGAGCCATCATCTCGGCCGGCGTGTCAATTATTACGGCGCTTACCATGCTGGATTGCGGTTGCTTAGCGTCCAGTATGATTGCCGCCATCCGAAGCCATAGCCGCATGCAGAAAGCCGGGCAGTATTTGCTGTGCCTGGCGATGAACGCAATTGGCTACCCCATAGCAACCCCATGTCCCGCTGCTTTACACACACACGGTTATTGCATGCACATGAGAATGCATGCTTTGCACAGCGTGCATCGGGCGATCATGGAAGGTTGCAAGAAGGAAAAGGTTGAAGCTGCAATTTGATTATGGGCGATTGGGCGCATACATGTGTTGCAACCAGAGGAGGCAGCTTTAAGAGGGAGTCAGATGATTTCGATCACGCCTCCTGGCGCATATGAGCCACGGCACATTGCACTTTGCCTTGTCAGCGCAGGCGAGGGACGTAACTGTACACCAACGATTGATGGCGGATATGGACTATGAGCATATCAGTGACCGTGAGAGGGAGCTAATAGGGGCCAGAGGAGGCCGAGAAGGGAAAGCCAGTGGGGTTGCCGGAGGAGGACGCCTCAATGCCGTAGGGGCATCAGGGATTGAGGATCTCAACCACGCACCTCGTGTGCGAATAAGCGGGCTGACAGTCCCTCAACATTATGGCGACCGCATCCAGCCGGTGGCCACGAGCCTCTGTACATGCACACTCCCAATCCTCATACCCATGCATGACGGCGCAGCGCTTGGCACGATGAACTGATGCATTACATGTCAATGAATACGGGCGTGCACCCGGTTCCGCCATTTGCACTTTCCACCTACCACTTTGCCTACCATTTTACGCAAAATGATGAAATGTGCCACAGCGAAATTAGCATGTTTACTGCTCCTCATAATGCCAAGCTTGCGGGAGGTGCATGCCCGAAGCCGGCATTAGGCTATGTTGTCAGCGAACCAGCGAAAAAACAGGAGGACATACAATGAACCCCGGCAAAGGCTGAGACTGTTGCACGTAGTTACCATATGCAGGAAATCCGAAAATGGATGGAAAAAAGGGGATCTGGTTGACCACCAAGGCAGCATGGTGCAACGTGAGCGCTGTGGCTTCACACTCCCCTTGTCCGGAATCTGACATGGAGCAATGGAGAGCAATAATTGTTGCATAACTCAGCGCAGCTGCCACTTCAACTTGGCTACAATATGACGCCCGTCATGGCATCGTAATTGCAGAGGCTTAGCCGACCCAGGCTCGTGGCTGCATGCCTTTTACGGCTGGCGCCGCTCCAGCTTGACCCACACGCCGTCGCAAGGCCTGCTGACACCCCCGGTCTTGCGGCGTAGCGGCAGGACCTGAGAGGGGCCCACGCGCATGCTGAAGTTGTGGCACATCGCGATCAGCGCCAGCTTCACCTCCTGTGGATGCAAACCCACGGTGCAGGCACGCATGCCGATGCAGTTAGCTGCCAGACAAACCAAGTGGGCGGGGATCACAGGACATGCATGACGATTGCATGGTTGGTTAGGGTTGACTCAAACATGGGACCATGCGAGGCAACTGGATACAAGATTGATTACCGTACCGTAAATGCACATTACTATCAATCCGTGTGGCAAGTGCGACGATCCACATGCTCTCATCACATCTGGCTGGCACAACCCGCGCAAGCGCATGGCATGTGATGCCCAGCAGGATAAAGCATCCTGACTGCGTGCGCACATGCTTGGCTTGTGGCCGCTTGTGGCACTGCTGTCAGCAATCAATGGTGCATCGCGCGCATGCAGCAGCGGAGTACGCAACCGGTGCAACCACACACAGTTCAATTATTCCTTCCTTTACCATTCCACTCACCAGGGTCGCAAAGCGCAGGCCCGGGCAGATGCGCATCCCGAGGCCAAACGGGGTGTACGCGTTGGGGTTGCTGGTGGCCAGGCCCTCGCTCTCCTGTCCGTCCATGAAGCGCTGCGGCAGCCACTCCTCAGCACGTGGCCAGTACTTGGGGTCACGCTGCCAGTTGCCTATGGCCAGGAAGACTCGTGAGTCCCTGCACGCCATACAGCGATCGCTCATGCAATTTCCACCAGCGAGCATGCGCAATCCAGTACTTGACTGTGTATTGCTCATCGTGCTGCACATACAGGATTGCATAGCTGAGACTGCCGCACATTCCGTGTCGCAAGTGTCCATGCGAACCTGGCACGCTGCACTTCCCACCGAACTGCTCATGCTGCAACAGAAGGGAATGTCTGGAGACAGATGGCAGGGACCTCCACATTGCGTGCGCATGTCGTTACAGCATGAATGCATGAGCACCCTGCATGTCAGCCTTGCCAATCTTCAATGTACAGTACTCACTTTGGCAGGCGGATGCCGTTGGCTATGAAATCGCCCCCCAACAGCTGGCGGGTGATGATAGGTGCTGGCGGCATCAGGCGCAGCGTCTCTTTAATGACTGCATCAATGAAGGGGCAGTGCTCGTTCAGCAGTGCGCCCGCATCCTCCGCCGCCTCCTTGTTCGCCGCACGTGCTGCCATCCAGGCATCCGCCTCCGCCGCCACACGCGCCTGAACGTCAGGGTGGCTGGCCAGGAAGAACGTGGCACATGCCAGCGTGTTTGCTGTGGTGTCGAATGCCGCAAACATCATGACCATCAGCTGTGCGATGATCTGTTGGGAAGGGACAGAGCACAGGCATGCAATCCAGTAGGCACAGCCAGGATTACCGACTTGTACTGCAATGTAGCCCTTTACTGCCCCCTGGGGGCACACAACAGTGAGGACAGGGGGCAGAAAAGGGGGCGGGCCCTTTACTGCCCCTGTTCTCACTGCGGTGTTCATTATCACCTGCTTGAATGGGTGGGCGACATGCACGTGTTCCTCACACTGAACGCACCGATACACATCGCCACACTCGTTGCTAAAGAACACCTCGTTATGCTGACAAGCGAGCGGTCTGTGCCGTGTGCTGGGAGGGGATTGTCACGAATGCGGTGCCTTGCTTGTACTTGCGTTGCTGCTGCTGTCCAACGCTTGCCCCACGAGCAGGCATTTAGGCCCACCCTCAAGCGATGTATTCAAGCGCACGCACGCTGCATACCGCAAGCACGGTTGCAATGTATTGGGCGCAGCCGTTGAAGCTAAGCGGAGAAGCACAGGTCAGCAAAAGGCAGCCTCATGGGCCTTGAGCATCCTCATTACCTGCTCTTTGGTCAGGGGGGCAGTGGAGTTGACCACTGCACCGTCGGCGCCAACCTTGTGCGCTGTCGCTGCCGCATGCTGCTTGACGGCATCTGCGGTGGCCGTCTTGGCGGCCACGTCAGCAGCTTCAGCGGCAGCTTCCTTCTGGTCCTTCATCAGGCTGGCCAGGAAGGATGTGGAGGAAACAGCACCGCCCTGCCAGCATTATCAGAGAAAGCCAACATAGCAAGGATGTTGATAATGCTGATGCTGCTGTCGGAGTAAAGGTGTGACTCCCACTGAACTTGAACTCCCAAACCAACCCGGCCCACTCAGCCCCGGCTGGCCGTGGGATGAGTTGGGGTGGCTGAGCCAGCTTGGCCCCAACTCAGCTCATTGAAGCACCCCTAAGCACAAGGCCAGACGCTGCCCCCAAGGGTTTGTCAATTGTCATAGCCCTCATGTACGCCAGTTGCATGCCAACAGTGGTGGTGAACGCCTCACCAGCACTTTGTATGAGCACAGCTGGCAGTGGAACCGCTCTGGTGTGCAATGAATCCATGTGTGCAGATGCAAATCCATATCTGGATTTCATTCCTTGCACCCCCTCCCCCCAGTTCTCCCCCCCAGGGCTCCGCCCTGGACCTGGCCCCAGGGATTCCCCCTTGGATCTCCCGTACGTTCCCCCCCATCCACGCATTCCCACCCTCCACCTCATGTTGGCATAGCCGATGACATGTTGAATAACTCACCCAATATGCTGCCAAATGCCTGCCACACAAATGCGAAGGCTGCTAGTGTGATTGTTAATACAGCCGCAACACGTTTGCTAACCTTGCCACCGCCCGTCTCCTCCGCTTCCTTCCACAAAGCCATCAGCTCTGCCGATACGTCAATCATGACGCGCTTGGCATGCTGGCTTTCCGCCTGCTTAGCGTCCGGCAGAAGTGCCGCCAGCCAGCGCCACAGCGGCTGCAGCTCCGGCAGCATTTGCTGCGGGTGGCAATGAACACAATTTGAGCGCCAGCAATTCCAGTCATATGCGCACAGGGTCCCGTACATGAACCACCATTACGGGTGACTCTTAAGCAAACACTGATGGTGGAACTTCTCTGAACTTACGAAGAGCATCATGTAAACGGAGGCATTGTTTGGCTCCAAGCTGCGCAGGAACCCATCAGTAGCCGTTACGATGCGCTCGCCTGCTGACAGAATGGCGTCCAGGTGTGCGGCGCTGGCTGCGTTGTGGCGGTTGGGGCCGTCGGCATCGCGCATCAGGTTGGTGTCTGCTGAGTTGTCGCTGCCGCGGTCCTTCTGCTTCAGTAGGTCCAGGTCAATGCTGTGGCATTCACCATGGCAGACGTATGTAGCACAGGTGCACCGATTAGACGCAATGGCATCTGGGTTTATGGGTAACGAGGGGAGCGTGAGGATACACTGATGTGCAGGTCACAGTGAAACAGGGATGCCTCAACTCACCCATAAGCGCACCTCCCCAGCACCTCCATTGTGAGCCGCCCACACTCGTTGACCATGTCAATCTCACGGCCCTCAGCGGCAGCATCCGCCAACACGCCCATGAAGCCACGGCAGCTGTTGCCAAGCAGCGGGATATACGGCTGCAGGCTGCAGAGAGGTGTGGTCAAGCAGCGGCAGGCAGCAGGCGTCATCGGTAATTGGTCGGCGGTGTGCGGGGGTGACGGAGGCGCGAGGGCCGAGCACAAATCTGCTGGGTCGGCGGGTCGCCCTTGCTAAATGGCACAGGCTGACTGCATGATGCAAGCAAGGCATTCTTGTTGGGCGGACAGTGTCGTATTGTCCTTGTCGGTGCCATACTACACGACATCACACACACGGATTGCATGGTGGCGCTGCTTTACCTGTTGGGGTGCATAAGCGCGGTCTCAAACGCCTTGCGCATGACGCGCACGAACCCGGGCCTGCACGCATGCAAGGAGGAGGCACGGCATGTGCATGCATTGGGCGGCTGGGAAGGCATCATTGTGTGTATGCGTGCAAACAGGTCCGACTAGGCAAAACACGCATTGGCTTGAGATTGGCGCGAGGCCTTCATCCCAAGCCCCGAACCCTATCCCCTCAAATTCGGCGCGCTTATGACTTATGACCGCGTGGAGCAGATCAAAATCTCCATTTAAAGCATGCATGCGTCCACTACGCACACGACTGCGCGCGAGCATCAGGTTCACAAGGGTGGTGGGCCACTCACTTTGCTGCAAGGATTAACTCATCCTCCACAGTCTTCTCATAGCCGGTAGTGCTGGCAAAGTACGTCATGAGGTCTCCACGGTAGCTGTGCTTAAGCGCAAGACGTTTTGCCACGTCTGGGTCGGAAACGACGAAGACGGGGCGAGCGCCGAACCAAAACTGTTTGCCGTCGAGGCGCGCAGCAAGGGTTTGTCAGTGGAAGTGAAACACCCTATGGCAGAAAATGGTCTTGCCTGTTAGCCGTGAGGTGTGCGAACAATTGCAAGCAGTGCAGCTGCAAAGCTATGACCGTGGACATCCAGGTACGGCAAGCAGTCATCAACGACACAGGTGCATATTGGGTGCATAAAATCGACACATGCATATCAAAATGGGTAGCAGGCTGCGCTCACCTTGCATACGCCTCCGTACTTAGCAGACAGCCATTCGTAAAACCCCAGCAAGTCCATTTGCTGGACAGCAACGAGGTTGCCGAGCAGCGGCAGGCCGAAGGGCCCTGCAGCGCGAGCCATAGCAGTTGGAAAGAGTTCAACTAGCGTGACTTGTATGTGCATGCTGCCACGCACTCGCGTAAGCGTGGCTTGGGCACCTGGGCCAACGTTGTTGTGTGTTGCAGGCCACTTCTGCTCTTCTCACCTGGAACGTGTTTGTATTGGTAACGCTTGTGTGGGTACCAAGCGAGCCAAAACGCCTGCAGCATGGGCGCATATATTCAGCTGTCGGTTAGTCCAGAGGGGCACGTGACCTGCTGGATGGTGCGTGCTGCTGGTGGAACCATGACGTTTAAGCTCTTGCCAAAACTAGGACACCAGCGCAAGCCAGGCTTATGCAACCCACCACCAAGCTGAGCAAACTGGCCACTGTGCACAGCAGCTGCCAACTGTCCGCTGGAAACAGCGCGTCGAGCATGTTGAGATGAAAAGTGCAAAAGAACTTTCTGAACAGCTTTGTTCGGCAAGCACTTGGTAATTGTGCTGACGGTGACGCTGTTGCTAGGGCGCTGCCAGCAGCGCAGGGGTCCAGGAGCCATCGTAGCCTAGTTGCCTTTAGTAGGTTTGGAAGGACCCTTCATCGGTGCATAAGCTGAGGGCCGCAATGTAGATGGTGGCGTAATTTGTGGGCCATTGCGGAAGGTGGCACTGTTCGGTACACGCTAACACGCAGTACTACTACGCGCTGCGGTACACTTTGACCTCCAAGCAAGAAGCTTGAAGCTAGAAGCTGGAGGCCAGAAGCTGGAAGTCGCGGCCTTGATCAGCCTCACAAGTGCCTCTTTGTGTCACTATCACACAGTTGCAAGGGGTTGGCATGCTGCTCAACGTAATCGCTGATTCCTTTCCCACAGTGCTTGCCCTGGTGCTTGCCCCGCCCTCCATTTCCGACCACCCTAGCAGAAACCAGCGTAAAGCAAAATGAAACAATCAGAGGAAAACAAAGCATCCCAGCCTGCGAAGAGTCCTTGACCTGGCATGGACCCAAAGGTGCGAGCGTTCAGGCGACACCACCGGTCGTGCTCGCTGAACCGGAGGCAGGTTGCTGCTGTGAAACGGTCAAATAGCGCACAGATTATTGCTTATGCTGATGGACACGCACTGCGTCAGCCGGCTCACATACTTGCCGGTCGCAGGCTGTGTGTGCGCCCTGGCGTGCGCCGCACAATTCAAAGGTCGCGCGAGAAACACCGAGAAAGGCAGGTGCTAGCTGTGAACAAGTTGATGCACCGAAACAACGAAAAGTTGTGGCACAGCGTGATCAGCGCCAGCTTCACCTCCTGTGAGTGGACGCAAACCCACGGAGCAGGCAATGAGCAGGCATACATGGCGGTGCAGTCAGCCTGCCAGTCGCGACAAAGAATCACACCACTACATACTTGGCATTTGAGATACGCATCCCCCTGATGGCCCGCCCGCTAGACTACTGTGAGTACTGTCAGATGTCAAGCCAGTCAATCAAGCTGCAAGCGCATGGTAGGCACTGCCAGCAAGCGGGCACTGACATCCATGCATATGAGAGGGTGCACGCTGACGGGCAGCCACCAGAATCATCATCAGCATCCATGCTAAGTGGCCTGAGAGCAGCACGGGGCCGAACTAAGGAAGATGAAGATTGCGGGGCGCACTCTTGCTGTGGCGTTGCTGATCGCATCCACACCCAACTTGCGACCATCCGTTGTCGTGCCCTGTCCATCCATCCCTGACCCGCGCTCCCCTTAATCCCATGCTGGCAGCTCAATCCTACATGTGCCACCGCTCTGCATAACCAATGAACAGGCTGCAATGCTCGCTTGCAGTCTCAAGGCACTTTCACGTCATGCTTGCCCCACACACGTACGCACACACACAGTGGCAGTTGACACGGTGGTGCAAAACAGACCCCGGGGTGCCCAGGATCTGGGGGGCATGATGACACACGGCAAGCCTGCGTCACTGTTACAGTGTTGCTGTATTCGAGCCAGGTGTTAGCACTTGCGATGTAACATAACATAACATAACATAGTTAGCACTTGCGACCTCTGCTTGGTCAGTTGGTGCTGTGCCCGCTTGCGCTGGCTTCGAAGTTCATGCAAGACGCCCGTTCCAATGCTCAAGCCCGTGGGTTCCTAGCGCATATGAGCCAGAGCACATTGCACTTTGCTTTGTCAGCGCAGGCGAGGGAGGGAGATAACTGTACACACCAACGATTGATGGCGGATATGGACTACGAAGGCATATCAGAGACCGGGAGAGGGGAGCGGGAAGTAGGGGCAAGCCAAGGCCGAGGGGCCAGAGGAGGCCGAGAAGGGAAAGCCAGTGGGGGAGCCGGAAGGGGGACACGCCAAAGGGGGGGCTCATGGAGTGAGGATCCCACAAACCTGCCCCGTGTGCGAATAAGCGGGCTGAGAGTCCCTCAACACTTTGGCGACGACCGCATGCAGCCAATGGCCACAAGCCGTCGTACACACGCGCTCCGGGTCCAAAAATTAATGAATGACGGCGCAGCGGTTGACACGATGAACTACAATAATTGCCTATGAATACCGGTGTGCACCATGCGTGTGCACCCTGTTGCGCCATTTGCACTTTGCACCTCTCAATCTTGCTACCAATCTGCCTACCCTTCCGTGAAACGATGAAATGAAGCACGGGGGATGTCCGCATGCTCGATTAGCTCACGGTGCACAAAATGCCAAGATTGTGAGAGGAGCGTAGAGGAAGCCGGCATCAGGCACTGTTACTTACCCGAAGTGAACAAATGGAAAAGATGGATCCAGCACATACAATGGAACCCGGCACAGACTGAGACTGTTGCACCTAATTATGCAATTCATGGATTAAAACAGGGATCCGGGTGAGCAGCAAGGCGATGTGGGGAAGCGTGAGCGCTGCAACTTCACACTCCCTCCCAGAATTCGACATGGACCGAGCGAGAGCGATGATTGCTGCGTGGCCACCAGCCGCCAGCGCAGCCGCCACTCCAGCTTGGCGGACTACGGTATGAAGCCCGTCATGGCTGCTTAACTGTGCAGGTTCAGCCAACCCAGGCTCCTGGCTGCATGCCTTTTACGGCTGGCGCCGCTCTAGCTTGACCCATATACCGTCACGGGGCCTGCTGACCCCCCCGGTCTTGCGACGCAGCGGCAAAACCTGAGAAGGACCCAGCTGAATCTTGAAGTTGTGGCACATCGCAATCAGCGCCAGCTTCACTTCCTGCGGACGCAAACCCACGTTGCAGGCACGCATGCCAATCCAGTTAGCTGCCAAAAAAACTAAACTAGGTTGAACCAAGCATATAACATGGTCACCACTCATTATGTAACTCATTGCATGGTTGATTGTGATGACTTGGTTTGCTAACTTCCGGTTGACTTGCACGTTGCAGGCAATCATGGGATGATTGGTGGGATACCGTACATCACTATGCAGTTTGTGTGGTGCGTTGTGGCCATGTATCATGCATCATGCATCACGGCACACTCACCATTCACCGCGTCGCCATGCAAGGCAAGCAAATGCAACGTTCATTACCCAGAAATAATCAGCGTGGTGAAGCAGCATGACGATATGCACGCACACACACACACACCTTGTATGCACAACACACGCAAGCGCACGGCAGGTGCTGACCAGCAGGATGGAGCATCCTAATTAGTGTGCACATATGCTTGGCTTGGGGCACCTTGGTGGCAGGATTGTCAGCAATCCATGCTGCTTGATGGCATGCATGCAGCAACAGAGTGCACAATAGGTGCAACCACACACTGCTCCCCCCTTCCTTTACCACGCCGCCACTCACCAGGTTGGCAAAGCGCAGGCCCGGGCAGATGCGCATGCCCATCCCAAACGGTGTGTACGCAGCAGGGTTGTTGGTGGCCAGGCCCTCGCTCTCCGGCCCGTCCATGAAGCGTTGCGGCAGCCACTCCTCAGCACGTGGCCAATACTTGGGGTCACGCTGCCAGTTGCCCAGCGCCATGAACACACGAGAGCCCCTGCAAGCCATAATGCATAGGCTCAACACCAGCGAGCATGCATAGAGGGTACTGTACATGATTGCTTATTGCATACTGTACTACACACACTGTATTGCCTAGTCAGGCTGCAGCGCATTCAGTGTTGCAAGTTTCCATGCAAACATGGCGACGTGATGAGTGCTGCACCTCCCACCGACCTGCTCTTTCTGCCGGAGAGGAAATCGTATGCAGACAGTTCGCAGGGCGTTTCATATTGCATCCACATGCCGTTACAGCATGAATGCAGGAGCCCCCATGCATCATGCATGTCAGCCTTGCCAATCTTCAATGAACACTACTGACTTTGGCAGGCGCATGCCGTTGGCCACAAAATCGCCCTCCAACAACTGCCGGGTGGTGATCGGTGCCGGGGGTGTGAGGCGCAGCGTCTCCTTGATGACCGCGTCGATGAAGGGGCAGTGCTCGTTCAGCAGTGCGCCCGCATCTTCCGCTGCCTCCTTGTTCGCCGCACGTGCTGCCATCCAGGCATCCGCCTCTGCCGCCACACGCGTCTGAGCGTCAGGGTGGCCGGCCAGGAAGAAGGTGGCACAGGCCAGTGTGTTTGCCATTGTGTCGAACGCCGCGAACATCATGGTCATCAGCTGGGCGATGATCTGTGGGGATGTGATACAAGGGATACAGCACAGGCATGCAGTCCAGTAGGCACAGCCAGGATGAACGGCTTTCACTGCACCCCTAACGCTGTACTGACCCCATAACATCACTGCTGTGTTTATGATTTCCTGCTTGGATGGGTGGGCGGGCACACACGTGTTCCTCACACTGGACAGTGCAAACATGCTGCCAAGGAGAACATAGGTACCCTCGTAAGCGAGTGATCAGTGCCGTGTGCTGGGAGGCGGTTGGCAGGAATGCGGTTCCTTGCTTTTACTCTCGTTGCTGCTGCCGCCGTCCATGCTAGTCCTATGAGCCAGGCGCCCGGGCCACCCTCAAGCGACGTATTCAATCGCACGCACGCTGCATAATGCAAGCACCGTTGCAGTCTATGGGACCCAGCCGTTGAAGCTACGCAGAGAAGCACAGGCCAGCAAAAGGCAGCCTCACGGGCCTTGTCAATCATTACCTGCTCCTTGGTCAGGGGTGCGGTTGAGTTTACCACCGCACCGTCTGTGCCAACCTTGTGCGCTGCCGCTGCCGCTGCCGCTTGCCGCTTAGCGACATCCGCGGTGGTTGTCTTGGCGGCCACGTCAGCAGCTTCCTTTTGATCCTTCATCAGGCTGGCCAGGAACGACGTGGAGGAAACCGCACCACCCTGCCAGCATTGTCAGAGAAAGCCAACATAGCAATGATGTTGATAATGCTGATGCTGCCGTCATTAAGCGTGTGACTCACATATGGGCGATGCAACTCCCACCAAACTTGAACTCCCAAACCAACCTGGCCCACCCAGCCCCGTTTAGCCATGGGATGAGTGTTGGGGTTGGCTGAGCCAAGTTCGTCACGAACTTAACTCAACCCATAATGAAGCACTCCTATGCACAGGCCAGAGGCCGCCCCGGGAGGTTTGCCATAGCCCTTATGTATTCCGGTTGCATGCTTCCCTCAGGATCATCATGCTTCCCTCAGGATCATCATGCTTCCCTCAGGATCATCATGCTTCCCTCGTTGAAACAATGAAATGCTTGGACGAGGCGCTTCATTCCCTCATTGAGCACAAATGCAAAACCACATCCCTTTGCTGGCATTCCTTCCGTTGCCCCCCCCTTCCCCCCACCCCCGCCCCCGAGATCTCCCCCCAGGAACCCCCATCCACGCATTTCCACCCTACACCTCATGTTGGCATAGCCGATGAGACAAAGTGAGTAGGTGATCCGACATGCTGCAAAACGCCGGGAACACAAATGCAAAGCTTGTGCATGCAGCCGTAAGTGGTTGCCCACCTTGCCACCGCCCGTCTCCTCCGCCTCCTTCCTCCACAAGTCCATCAGGCCTGCCGACATGTCGATTATGATGCGCTTGGCACGCTGGCTTTCCTTCTGCTTAGCGTCCGGCAGGGACGCTGCCAGCCATCGCCACAGCGGCTGCAGCTCCGGCAGCATTTGCTGCGGGTGGCGGCCAACATAATGCGAGTGGGCAGAACTTCAAGCGTATGCATGTAGGGTTAGGTAAATGAAGACAGTAAGACACCCACAGCCAGTTGCACAACGCATGTATATGTATGGTGCCAAGCAGCCAGCGGACACAGTGCCCACTATGTTCCATTTTCCATGAGTGACCCCAAGCTAGCAACTGGTGTTGCGCACGCGAACTTACGAAGAGCATCATGTAAATGGAGGCATTCTCAGGCTCCAGGCTGCGCAGGAACTTGTCAGTTGCCGTGACGACGCGATCGCCTGCTGACAGGACCGCGTCCACATGTGCGTCACGTACGTCGCTGGCTGTGTTTTTGCGGGAGCCATTAGCATCGCGCATCAGGTGGGTGTCTGCTGAGTCATCGCCGCCGCGCTCCTTCTGTTTCATGAGGTCCAGGTCGATGCTGCGGCATTCACGGCAGGCATAGGATAGGTACACCGATTGGATGCCATCAACCGGGACACAATGTATGACGAGTGAGGCGTTCAACTGGTCATGGTCCAACTCACCCGTACGCGCACCTCCCCAGCACCTCCATCGCAAGCCTCCCACACTCCTTGACCATTTCAACCTCACGGCCCTCAGCGGCGGCATCCGCCAACACGCCCATGAAGCCACGGCAGCTGTTGCCAAGCAGCGGGATGTACAGCTGCAGGCTGC
Organism: Chlamydomonas asymmetrica; assembly: GCA_001662385.1. Lineage (NCBI taxonomy): Eukaryota > Viridiplantae > Chlorophyta > Chlorophyceae > Chlamydomonadales > Chlamydomonadaceae > Chlamydomonas > Chlamydomonas asymmetrica. The sequence goes on from BDDA01000800.1 coordinate 18,185, forward strand.
GCATGAGGGGTCAAGCAGCAGCAGGCAGGTGCCATGGACGGTTGGTCAGCGGCGCGCGGGGTGCAGATGCCAGGAACGAGCACCAATCTCACAAAGTCTAACAACATGATGCCAATAAGGCATTCTTGCTTGGTGGACGGCGCCATGTGCAGCACTACACGGCACCACACACGCAGATTGCATGCCGGCGCTGGCCTCCCCCCCCCCCCAGCGCGCTGCTTCCCCTGTTGGGGTGCAGG
>BDDA01000800.1:19311-29825 GCA_001662385.1 Chlamydomonas asymmetrica
CGAACCCGGGCCTGCGCGCATGCAAGGGAGTGAGGCGGAGTGGGTGTGCAGTGGGCGACCGGTAAGGCCTGATAGATTGTTTATATACATGCAAGCAGGTACAACTGGACAACACAGTGCAGCTTAATTATTGCTTAATCGACGCCTTCATCCTAAGCCCCGAACCCTACCCCTGCCTGTAAAACTCTGCATGCTTTGACTACTACCCTAGAAAGATGGAAGAGTTCGTCCATCCAATGTATCCATGCATACTTCCACTTCGCACACACGCACCCAGTCAAAGTCAACCTGGACGATGATAGCGGGGCGCTGGACCAGGTTCACGAAGCAGGGCGAGGTGACGGCATGGTGGGGCCACTCACTTTGCGGCCAGGATAAACTCATCTTCCACACTCTTCTCATAGCCAGTAGTGCTGGCAAAGTACGAAGCGGTGTCCCCACGGTAGCTGTGCTTAAGCGTGAGACGTTTCGCCACGTCAGGGTCGGAAATGACGAAGACGGGTCTCGCGCCGTACCAAAACTGTTTGCATCGCGGGACATGCAGCAAAGGTTATTGAGTGGGGATTCTGTGGCAGGAAATGGCCTTGCCTGCATGCTGCTTGGGTGAATGAACATTCGTAGGCAGTGAGGGTGGTTGTGCTGCAAACCAAACGACCGTTGACTTGTACGGCAAGCATCCAGGGGGCCCGGCTAGGAGGAGTCACAGCCGGCATAGGTGCGTACAATAAAGGTTGGTATGGGAGGCGCTCACCTTGCATACGCCTCCGTACTTAGCGGCCAGCCATTCGAAGAACCCCAGCAAGTCCATTTGCTGGACAGCAACGAGGTTGCCGAGCAGCGGCAGGCCGAACGGCCCTGCAAGCGCGAGCCATAGCAGTTGGAAAGAGGCTCACCTAGCGTGACTTGTATGTGCACGCTGGCACAGTCGGCACACGCGGAAGCGTGTTTTGGGCGCTTGGGCCACCTTTGCTGTGTTTTGCAGCCCACTTCTGCTCCTCTCACCTGGAACGTGTTTGTATTGGTAACGCTTGTGTGGGTACCAAGCGAGCCAAAACGCCTGCAACACGGGCGCAGATATTCAGCTGTTGGTTAGTCCGGACGGGCAAGCAAGTACCTGCTTAATGGTGCTGCCCCCCCCCGGCCGTGCAAGCTCTTGCCAGAACTAGTACGCCAGAGCAACAGGCTTATGCAACTACCATACCCACCACCAAGCTGAGACAGCCTGCCACTGTGCAAAGCAGCTGCCAGCTGTCCGCTGAAAGCAACGTGCCGAGCATCTTGGGCTGAAAAGTGAAGCAGAACTTTCTGAACAGGTTTGTTTGGCAACCAGGTCGTAATTGCGCTGACGGTGACACTTTTGCCAGGGCTTCGCCAGCAATTACGCCAGCAGCACGGGGGTTCAGGAACCATTTTTAAAGGGAGGTTGCCTTTTGTAGCTTTGGAAGGACCCCTTCAGGAGTGTATGAGCTGAGAGCTGCAATGGCGTAATATCTGGGCCATATGTGAAGCTGCTCTTGCGCAACACGCATGCCGCGGTACACTGCGCATGGACCCTTCACACCGGAAGCTAGCCGCGGCCTTTCGTTGCTCTAGTGGCCTGGCCTCCCACTTCACTATTGGCTTTGCTAGCGTACAGGTGGCAGAAGGATGGCCATCGTGCTGCAAGGTGGGCAGGTCTTTTGCCCCCTCACTGACCGGCTCAGCACGCCTGACCTGGCCTCATCCTTGTCTGACCATGCTGAGCAGGCGAAAAGCAAAGTGGACAAACTTGTCCTGCAGTGCCCAATATTCTGTCCGAGACCCAGTGGTGAGAGAATTCGGGCAGCGCAACCAGTTCTGCTTGCTTCCGAGACCGCGGCAGCGGGACGCCTCACCCCAGGTGGGGTGCTGCTATGAGACAGTTGAACACACACGACCTAACAGTGCTTGTTCTGATGGATGCACACCGCTTCGCAGACGGCTCGCCATTTAACAACATCACTTGTTCGACCACCTGGGTATGGACATCTCCCGATCATTGTGAACCGAACGCACTCAAAAGCACTGAGTGCAACAGATTGGGAGGAAGGCGCCGGGGAGAGGGTAAGGCCAGGAGCAAGGCCAGCTGGGAGGGCAGCTGCAAGCCCAGGGGGTTGACACCGTCGTGGGCTAGCTAGGCCGCTACGGGCTAGGCCGCTACGGGCTAGGCCACTGCGGGCTAGGCCGCCAGCAGCACGTGCGCCAAGGCCGGCTCAAGCATTCCGCATGCACGGCCGCATTGCTTGTGTGTGTGCGGTGTGCTTGCGGTCAGCAGAAATGGAGGGCGATGCATGGCAACAAACGGGTCGAGAAGGGGTGCATGTCCCTCAAGCAAGATGCACACAACCGGGCGCAACTGCGTAAATGACACAACAATTGTTGACACAATAATTGGGGAGCAATGGTGACATGAGGGGTGACACGATGGCCGTTTATGAATACGAGCGTGCGTCTCCGGAACCTACCTACGATTAATAGTGATGAATGCGCCACATTCCATGCCCAGCAGTTCAGGTTGTCTGTGCGCTGCTACACACATTGCAAAGTGAGCTGGGGGTACCACACAGAAAGGCAGGCACCAGGCTCAAAATATGTAAGTCAATCTGGGGGGCGCGTAAGAACAGGCGACGACACACGCAACGGACCTCGGCATATGAAGGCGCAGAGGCATATGAAGGCTGCTGTAATGGTGCAAATTATGCAAGTAAGGTACAAATTCAATGAATAACACGCACGGCATGCGAATGGGCAAGCCTAAACAACAGCTGCAGATGGCAGTCAAAGTGTGCTCTCAGTTCCATCTGGGAATCAGCAAGGCGCGGACGATGATTGCTGCGTGGCGCCCCTGGCGCTGGCGTCGCTCAGCTTGACTAGTAGCCCGGCATATACGGAATACAGCATGAGATGTGGATGTGCAGGTAGGCGCCCTAGCATGCATCTCAAGCTGCTGCCCGGATGGCCTAAGCTTGTGCTAGCTGGCGCCGCTCCATCTTGAGCCACACGCCATCCGCAGGGCACGTGACGGCGCCCGTCTTGCGGCGCAGCGGCAGCACCTGGGAGGGGCCCACGCGCATGCTGAAGTTGTGGCACAGCGCGATGAGCGCCAGCTTCATCTCCTGCACAGACGCAAAGTAAGCCGCAGTACAGTCATGCATGGCGGTGCAGTCAGCCTGGCTATCCGTGACGCCAACAAAGAGTGACGGAAGCACAGGACGACACACTGAGATCCAGCTCCCCTCCCCTAACGACTTAATAGACCGGATGCCAGGCCACCGAGCCGTCGAGCCAACCAGTAATGGCGATTGCATGCTGCAAATGTATACAACCTCTGACAATGCGTGCACGCACATGGCCGGGGTTGTGTACTATGCATGTGAGTGTGCGTGCTCTCCTTTCAAGCCCAAGGTGTGTCATCACCCCATGCATGATTCAGGATGCGTACGCCCCATGCAGCAAGGCCAGCTAGCATCGCGCATGCGTAGACGGTAGACCGTTGACTGGTTGGGCGATTGCTTCGGTGACTGTGATGTGGCACTAAGCACTGATGCATGGCAGGACAGCACGATTGACTGTGATGCATGCATGGGACATGGGTCATTACAAAGCGCCATCAACATCGCTTGACCATGCTCAATAGCTTCCTTACGTCACCCTCATGTCACTCACCAGGTTGGCAAAGCGCAGCCCAGGGCACATGCGCATGCCCATCCCAAACGGCGTGTACGCAGCGGGGTTGCTGGTGGCCAGGCCCTCGCTCTCCGGTCCGTCCATGAAGCGCTGCGGCAGCCACTCCTCAGCGCGCGGCCAGTACTTGGGGTCACGCTGCCAGGTGCCTATGGCCATGAAGATGCGCGAGTCCCTACACGCAGCATGAGGATTACACCATGAGCATGCAAACATGAGGTGCGGCCATGGGCAACCGTGCATGAATTGCAGTACCGCACAGCATGTGCTGCAAAGTTTCTGCCACACACTATGTGTCCTACATACATACAGGCTACCCCGGCGAAGAAGGCAGACGCTGTGCTTTCCCATGCGTGATCGCTTTGGCATATCATAGGCCCTCACACACTGCGTTTTGGCGAAACCCTGCTTCCCTGCCCCCTCCCCCCACCAGGACCTGCAGCACCTATCATGCATTGCATCTTGCAAATGGCAATGTCTTGAGCCAGACGTGCAGGGCCTTCCGCATTGCATGCTTGCAGCATCACTCACTTTGGCAGGCGGATGCCGTTGGCTACGAAATCGCCCTCCAACAGCTGGCGGGTGGTGATAGCTGCGGGGGGTGTGAGGCGCAGCGTCTCCTTGATGACCGCATCGATGAAGGGGCAGTGTTCGTTCAGCAGTGCACCCGCGTCCTCCGCCGCCTCCTTGTTCGCTGCACGCGCTGCCATCCAGGCATCTGCCTCCGCCGCCACACGCGCCTGAGCGTCAGGGTGGCTGGCCAGGAAGAAGCTCGCAAATGCCAGCGTGTTGGCAGTCGTGTCGAATGCCGCAAACATCATGACCATCAGCTGGGCGATGATCTGTTGGGTACGGGATAAAGCACAAAACAAAGGCATAGTTTGCATTGAGAGCTTGCATTGCATCAATCCATATGCTTTACAAACAGTATGGCTGCCAAGGGAAAGGCACCTAAGCTGGTACTGCTCACACGCACTCAGGGCACGGTGTGAGTTGTAACTTGTAAGCCATTGCCAAATTGTTTTGCCTTATGCTCGCCATGTCAGCTGTGTAATGCTCATGCACGCTGTTCCAAGGAGGCATCGTTGTAGTTATGGACCCATACCGCAAATCAAGCAGCGCCGCAGTCGTTGAGGGTAGCACTACAGGGCTTTGAGAATCCTTACCTGCTCCTTCGTGAGGGGGGCGGTGGAGTTGACCACCGCACCGCCTGCGCCAATCTTCTGCGCTGCCACAGCTGCCGCGTGCTGCTTAGCGGCATCCGTGGTGGTGGTCTTGGCGGCCACATCAGCAGCGGCAGCTTCCTTCTGGTCCTTCATCAGGCTGGCCAGGAACGACGTGGAGGAAACCGCACCACCCTGCGTTGTTGGGAGGGCAAAGTTGTCTCAGCCGTGACACCGCTAGCATGCATGACATGGTGGGAATGGGGAAGTGCCTCTGCAGCACTCTGTGAGCAAAGGAAAGGGATGTCTGCTGTGGCGGTGTTCACAACCCCATCCATGTTCCACTTTTGACATCCGTTTTGCGTGCCCTCCCCACGCAACCCTTAACCGCGCTCCCCTGAGGATCCCATGCGGGCATCCCAATCCCTACATGTGCCAACGCATGAACAGGCCCGACACGCTGCAAATTCATCCTGGTACACACACGTAAGCTGCTGGTGTGCTTGTGCATGCAGCCATAACTCATAAGTGCTTGCCCACCTTGCCACCGCCGGTCTCGTCCGCCTCCCTCCACAGGTCCATCAGGCCTGCCGACATATCAATCATGAAGCGCTTGGCACGCTGGCTTTCCGTCTGCTTAGAGTCCGGCACCGTTGCCGCCATCCACAGCCACAGCCGCTGGAAATCGGGCAGCATTTGCTGCAAGTGGCAATCAACGCAATTTGAGGAGGCAGCAATGTCAAACGTCTGCATGCAGCGTCCAGCATCCGATAACACCCGCAGCCAGCTGCACCAAAGAACGCTTTTATGGTGCAAGACAGCTAGCAGACACCAGGCCAAGACCTGCTGCCCCCCCCTTGCTGTCCGACTCACGGAAAGCATCATGTAGATGGAGGCATTGCTGGGCTCCAGGCTGCGCAGGAACTTGTCAGTAGCAGTCACCATGCGCTCGCCCGCCGACAGGATGGCGTCCAGACGTGGCTCGCGTGCAGGGCTGCCGGCAGCGCTGTGGTGGCCATTCGAGTCACGCACCAGTTGCGTGTCCTCAGAGTCGCTGCCGCTGCCAGATGCATCATCACTGCCGCGGTTTCCGCGCTCCTTCTGCTTCATCAGGTCCAGGTTGATGCTGTGGCAACAATCATGGCAGGCGGTAACAGCAGGCAGTCCATGATGTGCCAATTACGGCGATCATGCCAGGCGTAACGAGGCATGTCGACCGGGCGTATGCCTGCCTGCATGCCGAGTTAGCAGTTGTGGAGCATGTAGTTTACAATGCAAAAGGTCATGGTCAACTCACCCGTATGCACACCTCCCCAGGATTTCCATCGTCAGCCTTCCGAATTCCTTGGCGATATCGATCTCGTGGCCCTTATCGGCGGCATCCGCCAACACGCCCATGAAGCCGCGGCAGCTGTTGCCAAGCAGAGGGACATACGGCTGCAGGCTGCACGGATGAGTGGGCAAGCAGCAGCAGGCAGGCATCATGAGCAACAGGTGTCATAGGTAACGGGTCAGCGGTGTGTGAGATGCCGATGCCACGAACTAGCGCACACCCTCGTATTGCCCTCATCACACACTGTGATGTCAGCTGCACGCATTCTTACATGCAGTCCAGGCAACAGTGTTGATGCAAGACGCAAGTACACAACACAGCGCATGCATGCAATACAAACACAGCAAGCATGCATGCAATGCACGGGCAGGAGCAGCGCCGGCGCTGCTTTACCTGTTGGGGTGCATGAGCGCGGTCTCGAATGCCTTGCGCATGACGCGCACAAACCCGGGCCTGCATGCATGCAAGAGCGAAGGAGCGAGACGGCTTGAGTGCAAGTGGCCAGAGAATGCTGTATGCAGAGGCCTGGATCTCCATGGCACACATTGACGCATGTCTTCTACCCACAGTGCATGGGCACCTGTCTGCCGCTGAGTGATGTGCCATGCTGGCTACGAAAAGCAGAGCGAGCAGAGTTGACCGCAGGCGCGTGCGAGGGCATGTCAGCCGCAATGTGGTAGGTGCGGTGGGGCCACTCACTTTGCCCCAACAATGAACTGCTCCTCCACGGTCCTCTCGTAGCCAGTGGTGCTGGAAAAGTATGAAATGGCGTCTCCACGGTAGTTGTGCTTGAGCGTGAGTCGCTTTGCCACGTCTGGGTCGGAAATGACGAACACGGGGCGTGCGCCGAACCAAAACTGTTTGCAAATGGAGCACACAGCAAAGGCCGCCGAGTTGCATTTCTTATGCCGGAAGTGAGTTTGCCCCTAGCATGTTGGTGCATGCACATGGTCAAGTTGTTGCTGGTCATGCTGCCAGTCATGCTGGCCAAGCAATAAAGCAAGGGCAGCGGATTTCGATCTTCACGGAGCAGCAATCAGCGACATGCGGATGCTGCATCAGGAGGGCAACTCACACGGGTGCGCCCTGTGTAGCCAATCTACTTTACTTTACTTTACAGGTATCAGTACGCACTCACCTTGCACACACCGCCGTAGTTGGCGGCCAACCAGTCAAAGAACCCCAGCAAGTCCATTTGCTGGACGGCAACGAGGTTGCCGAGCAGTGGCAGGCCGAACGGCCCTGAAAGCGCAAAGGCAAAGATTTGTGCAGTATCGTCACTCATGTGTGTGTGTGTGTGTTGCTGGGTGGTACAGTCACGTTTTCGTGCGGATCGCGTGCCTCCGTTTACGCCTCCCACGCGTCTCACCGGGAACGTGTTTGAGCTGGTAGCGTTTGTGTGGGTACCAGGCAAGCCACAACGCCTGCAATGATAGGGAACGTATCAGTTTGCTTTGGACTGTCTTGTACATCAAGAAAACAGAGTGCCTTGCTTGCTGGCGGTGAGGCTGGTGGGCCCCAGAATCAATGCCAAAAGCCTCCGTGACTCAAACGTCTGTGACTTTCACACTCACCACCAAGCTGAGAGCGCTGGCGGCTGTGCACAGCAGATGCCAGCAGTCCGCTGAAAGCAGTATGTCGAGCATGTCGAGCTGATAGAGTGAAGGAGTTGTAGACTGGTTTGTTTGGTGAAGGTGACGCTGTTGCGAGGGCAATGCTAGTGAACTTGTGCAGGGTTAAGTGAAGAATGGCTGTCTTAAGTACAACCTGGTGCCTTGGCAGTGGCTGTGAAAGGACCCCGAAGGATAGCGACAGGAGCGCAGAAGCTGCTGCAGTACGCTTCCGCGTGTGTCCCTTGCGCCCTTCCTCCCTGGAAGCTGGCCAAAGCTTTCATCAGACAGACATAAAGAATCAACACCCAGTGGCAAACAAGTGGAAACACTGAAAAAGTTAGTGTTTTGCTGCACAGGCAGGCTCGTGCATCTTTCACGCTTTGCTCAGCTGAGCAGTTGGAATGCGAAGCCCTGCCAGGCTCCTATGGAAGCAGACAACACTGCCGCAGCGTAAAACAAGGCGATACAATAACGCAGTGCAATCTTTGGGGCGTCGCACAGATGGCAAAGCTGAGACAGCACGCACACAACTGCGCTCGAGCAACAGTGGTCGTGCTCGTTTAGGGAGTCTGTATAGCCTAGTGCAAATTTGCTACTGGTACAGATATACCGGACCTTGAATAATTGCCAGTGCACGAGTGGCGCGTGTGACGAACTTGGCAGCGTGCACTGCTGCGTGCAGACATTGTGAAGGGTGTGACTTAGCGCTCGTCACTTGACGCTCTCGCCCTACCAGTATCCAAACAAGGCGTGCCACTAACATCGTTCACAGCACTGCTCAGCGCCTCACTACGCTGCCTCTCACCATTTGTCCTCCGTCCAGCGAGCTTGTTTTCCGCGTGTTTTTCCGCTTGCTTACAGACGTGGTGGGCAAATGCTTCACCAAGAGCCAGATAAGAAATCTGGTAAACAGCGCAAGAGGCACCTTTCTTACGCCGCACAGGGCAGGCCTCGGAGGTTGTCAACCGCTGCCTCAATGCAAGTCAAGTCACGCGCGTGGGTTGTCTGGCAGGCATAGGGCACACACAGCAACTACAAGCTACAGTGAGACACGAGGTATTCTGTTGCCTGCATATTCTAAACGGCAGATACGCGCTCATACCGGCTGGGCTGGCGTGGCTGCGCTGATCAGTGCGCAATTCAGTGCGCCCGGTTGGCACAGTCGATCGCACGCAATTGAAAAAGCGCAGCCCTGGGTGAGGTCCGGACATCGAAGTCCCATTGGTGTGCACCGAAGCGTGTATAGCGTTGAAGATGAATTGCATGTGTTCCAGGAATGCCCGCACTACAGCGGCTTGCGTGAACGGTATGCTGATGTGTTTGCTGATGTGAATGCCTCCATGGCAGTAACTATGCGTAGCAGCGACCCTGCGCGCCTTGCTGCATACATAGTCGATCTGCGTGCAGCTTGCATGCACTCATGATGCATGCTGCCTTTTTGTGTTGTGCTTGGGTGCACGTTCCTATGCGCTGGCATAGGTGGTCACTGGCCTTCGCGGCCTGTTGCTGGCTTCCCACTGGGCCCCAGCCCTGACCATGTAATCCAATCAATCAATCAATAGTGCACTCGTCGAGGCTTGCCATCCATGCATCCCACCCCCCTCAGTGCCTCACTCTGATGCACGTGTCAACGAGTGGGTTCTCAGGGCGCGGGCCTGTGCCTTTGGCTGGCTGGCTGCGCGTGAACGACAACAACAGCGCACTGCGGCAACTCATGTGATCAAGGGGGCCCCTGTCCGCGTTGCCGTCGCACCAGCATGGCTAGCTCCTGATGAGGAATGGCCCCTTTTCAGAGCGGGAAGCATGGGTAGGAAGCACGGGAACGATTACGGGTTTAGATACCGCTGCTGGAGCAGGCGGCGCAGGTCAGGTCAGGGCAGGGCGGTCCTGCCTGCCTGCCTGCATTCCCACTGACTCTGTTGGGCGTCGACCACGCACCAATGAGTAAGCGCCACCCATGCAGGCAGATGCAGGACTCCAGGGGTTGTGGTTTGGTGCACATACTTCGTTCGTATGGCAGCTGCCATGTTGAAGACCGCATCCGTGTCTGCCAAGAGGAGCGTGGGCGATCCGCACCTCCCATGGCCACCCGGGGCCAGCCAGCCACCCGCGCTTTATTGTCCATACTCCTCTGAGCCATCGCTGCATGCCATGCCATGCCCGTTTGCCCACATTACCTTTGGCCCCCTGGATAGCGTTGCAAGGGCCCTTGCAACGCTATCCAGATCGTGTGCCAGCTCGTTACCAGAGTCGCCAGTACCCGTCCTCATTTGCGATGCTCATGGCAGCTCAAGCCTGTTGCACAGCGTGGACAATCAGCACTGGCAGGCTTTGGCAATGAACCCACGCACCTGCGACAGCATTGAGCAACGAAGGAGGAGCTTGTGACTTGCAGAGGCCGTCAGCAACACGAGCATGGCAGCGTGATGCATTTCACCACACCGTTGCGATTTGCATGGTATGCGAGGTGGAATCAGGCGCCATCAGGTACACATGCATGCAGCACGCATGCGTGCATGCCATGTGCAATGCATGTTGCTGGCAGGCGGAACGCACGGCGGTCCCAAAACCGGATGACAATGGCATCCAGGATGGCATCTGCTTCTGCATCCTTGCCCTCGATCGCTCGCCGCTTGCACCTTGACGTCCGCCAGTGAACCTGGCTCTTGGTGGTGGGGGGGGGGGGGGGGGGGGAGGGGGCGG
>BDDA01000800.1:35583-49503 GCA_001662385.1 Chlamydomonas asymmetrica
CTCGCTGTGGGTCGCAAGTGGGAATTTTGCGGTCCTGTCTTGAGCCTCCAGGTAAGGTGGCGTACTAGCCTGGGCACTGGCCAGCTGCATCAAATTTGCTTGCTCCGGGGTTGTTGCACGACAAGTGCTCGAGGCCAGGCTCAAGTCTGGGTTTCCCGGTGTGCTAGCGCCATCACGACTGCGCGCCATGGTCGCTGGTCAATATATTTGCTAGTGTTCTGCCCCAACAAGTCTGTGATGAGCTTTATGCCGCACGATGCTCGTCTGGTTTGGGGAGGCTAGCAGTACAGGGCCACCTTTGCGCACTGGTTCTGGGATATATCATACCAGCAACCAGTGTCCAGCGGTTCGTGCTTCCATCCCTACACGCTTCTTCCCGTCATACATGCATGCACGGCGCCCCAGCGAATTATCGCTCTGCTTCGGACCGGTGTACTACCAACACCCAAACTGAAGGCCAAACCTATGCGAGATTATTGAGAGAGCGTAATCACTACGCCAAATGACTTACTTTGGTAGCAACTAGTTTTTGTCCCGGCGAGTTGGTTCCAACCGTGCGGCGCGCACACTTCACGTGTGCGCTGCCCACCAACACGCCTGAACATGTACAAACCATCGCCTGCGATTGTTTGATGTGGTGCAAAATAAGAGTCTGACAAGCAAGCTTTGCTTGGACCTTTAGGGCCGTCACAAAAAGTGAGACGGTTTCTGTGCTGAACTTGATCCTGAAGTTCTGCTCGCAAATAAAGCACTTGCGCACCCAAACCTGTCCGCCCCTGGCTGTTGGCAGTGTTATTTCACATGCGAATTACGGGGAAGCGCCGATGTTTCAAAGTGTTTCAAACTAAACAGTTTCATGGCGGTTTGACAGTTTCTCCCCCCGTGGCTGGGACCATAATACGCCCATGCAGTAAGCATGAGTTGCATGTGCCTTTCAGCATTGACAGGTTGAAGGCGCATTGACTGCGCTGGTACAGCCTGCTAACGAAAGCGCTGCTGCTGTGTTCGATTGTGGATGCACGCACACAGGAGGGCGTTTCCGCCTCAAGCGGCATCGTCGTGCTTGCAGTGCCACACCAGGTAAGACTTTTCATTCAATATACTATGACCGAACTCCGTTCTTTCACTTGCTTGGCCTTGTACATACACGCCTCCACGCTCCAGCCGTACATACACGCCCAGCAGCAGCGAGCAGCACACTCACGTGTTTTGCACCTACCTACCTTGCAACTTCAGGGCCATGCAGACTTGGTCCAGTCAGTTCAGGGCTGGTCAGGCAAGGTGGTGGTGGACGTTTCCAACGTGAGGCACGATGACCAGCACTCGGCTGCAGAGGCGCTCCAGACCGGCTTTGACACGCTGCTAGGCGAAGGTGAGTGATGTGCAGCAGGCGCAACCTGGGCACAACACTGCAAAGCGCTGTTGGCAAACTGATATATACTATGCATGGCTGTATGCAGCTTACATACATCCAATATTGAGAACAAGAACTGTCACAGCCTCAAAAGCGAAGTGCTTGAATGTCATGCGTACAGGTGCCGTGTCCGTGGTGAAGGCCTTCAACACCCTGAGCGCCTTCGAGCTCGAGAACAATGTGCACAAGTGAGACTGGCTGACTTGTTACGTGCCTGTTGTATCTGCAGGGAGCCTAGCTGTTGTCATTTCCATCTGCGCTCTTGCGCTTGCTTGGTGACAAATATGCTGATGACTGTCGATTTATGTTCGTGGCGCCTGTTGGGAGAAGCAAGAGACATGCCCTTGACCCGAAGAACATTTAATAACACGTGCTGCATGCTGTAATCTGTGTTTGTGCATGCAGGGGCGTGCCCAGCGCCACGTACGTGTGCGGTGACGACCACGCCGCCGTGGAGCGTGTGGTGGAGATGGCGCGCGCAATGGGCCTCTCGCCGGTCGTCTACGACAGCCTCTACGTGAGTATGCCGGCAACAGTGCTGTCCCAACGTCAAGCTAACGAACCTGAAATTTGTGTTCCCTACCTGAGATGGCAGCGCGCGCTGCATCCATGGTTAGGGCTTCAGCAGACAGGCGGGAGCTTAGAGCAGTGCCAGTCAGCGCTTTCCAAAGCTTGCTCCATCCGTGCTGCATGTCATCTGCTGTTGAGTGTATTGAGTGGCATGCCTTCTGCACAACGGTGGCATGCAACACGGCCTCCTGCAGCCGCGGCATGTAGACCAGTAGACCAGCAGTCTGCACCTGGGATGTCATTACAATCGGTCACTGCTCTCAAGGGCTTGCAGAAAAGCCTGCGTTTCGTGCTGGCCGTCATGCCTAGATCAATTTGGCCCGCTGCACGCTGACTTTGCAACTAACGTCGTGCAGGCTGCGCGTGAGGTTGAGGCGCGTCAGTACCGCGTGTTCAACCAGTGGGTGCCAGCGGTGGTGCTGTCGCTGGTCATTTGGGTCGGCTGGTTCATCTACGCGCTGATCTGGTGAGTTGCTGAGTGGACTGGTGTGTGGAAAGCAGAAACCCGCAACACTCCATGTTAAATGCATTGGAGTGATTGCGAGGACCCTGTGGTAGGCTGCTACTATTTCTGTGCGGCGGCACGTACGTGGCATTTCACCCTGCGTCTGTGTGTAGTTTGGCATGCAGTCATGATGCATGCGCTGCCGCATGCAGGCAGCTGGCTGCTGCTTCATACCGCGCGGCACACAGTAGTGCGTGGTGCTCCATGCTTGACAGCTTTTGTGGTTCCCTTTCACGCTTAATATTTCAGTTGCGCTTCCAGAGCAACAGGACCCCTACCCATCCATCAATTCTCCTTCCAGTGCATTGCTCACGCGGTTGCTTGAGCTTATGCTTACATCGGCATGCTGCTTGAACAGGTACTGCGTGCTCAAGCTCCGAAACCTGCCCCCTCCTTACGGCGGCAACCCTCCCACCACGTGGAACCAGGTCCCCTACAAGGTGGGCGTCATCGCACCCCTCATCCACAAAACCACCACCGCCTGCCATTTCACCAATCACAGATTTGGGTGAACCATGCGCCTTGACCCCATGCACCCACCAGATGCAGACCTAGCCATCTGGTTTGACAAGAGCAGGCCGGGAACTGACAGGGTTGCCGCAATATGCTCATGTGTATGCGTGTGTGTGCTCGTGTGCGTGCGTGCAACGCAGGTGATGAACAACTCCTTCGCCATGACAGCCATGAGCAACCTCGCCATGGTATTCCTGGCAGGTACGTGTTATGCATTCCCAGTAAACCTGCCAGCATGCACTCTTTGCACTGCGAGCTCTGACGCCCAATCCCTCAGCATGCCCGCTCACTCCTGCCCTGTATATACTCCCTGCACCGCACATACGCTATGGTTGGTGGCCTTGTGGCATGCATGTGCTGTAGGCCTGAATGCCCAGCTCACGTCTATATACTGAGTGTACACACGCGCTCCTTGCTTGCCTGGCCACACATACCCAGCCACTCATTTGCAAACTTGCCGGCTGCAATAAGTGCTGCGTCAATGTACGGTGCATGCCCCACTGCCCCTCATACAATGCAATGCAATCCCCCGCAGGCACCGTGACCTCCATCTACCAGCTCGTCCGCCGTGACGCACACTCCAAGCTGCCCAAGGTGCTGCTGATGTGGCTCAACATGCGCAAGTGAGTAGAGTGTGCTGCGAGCGCGGGAGTGGTTGTGGCGGGTCGCCACATGCCTTCAGGCGGTGCACACAGTGCAAGCTGCCGGCACGGCAATTCCTGCATGTGACTAGTGACTACAGCTACGAGCATCCCGTACTGCACATATGCACACATCCCTTCCACTGAGCAGGAGATCGGGTAGATGCAGCCGAGACTTCTCGTTCCGGTGCTGTTTATGCGATGACGTGCACTGCTGCCGATGCGACACGCTCAAGAAGCCCAAGTACTGCACCCGTGATTTGCAAACCGGCTGATGTCTGCTGCTGATGCATACCACTACATGCATGACCTGCATGCATGGCGGGCATGATGCAAGCTGCTGGGCAAGCGCATGCACACGCAAACAGTTCTTCTTGCCGCGAGCGGCCTGTGAGTCATTGCACGCCAATCTAACGTCCCCGCATAATGTAGCGTGCATTGCGTGTGTGCTGTGCAGGTACCTGGGCCTGATCGCGTTCTTCTTCGCAATCATGCACGTCGTAATGTCGCTGGCCAACCTCACCCCTGAGTACTACTACACCCTCTACGAGTTCAGCTTCACGACGTACAAGTTCGGGTGAGCCATTAGCGCCATTAGCGTCGCTGCTACAGCCGTTAGAGCCATTAGAGCCATGAGCGTCGCTGTTAGAGCCGTTAGAGCCATTAGAGCCATTAGCGTGGCTGTTAGAGCCGTTGGAGCCATTAGAGCCATGCAAATGTTGAGGGTGGGCCATGCCCATGTGAGGCCGTGTTCGGTTTCCTCGCGTGTCACATCCGTGTGGCCGTGCGTGTTCTTGCCAGCAGTCAATGCATGGCAGCATGCACCTTTGGCCATCACTGACATTCACAACACATCAAGAGGGTGGTAGATGCCGTGCTGGATGCTTCCATACCCAATGTACCCATGTATGCCCCATGTACTCGATGCTCGCAGGTTGATGACCACCTACGGCACTGTGTTCCTGCTGTTCGGTGCGCTTTCCTTGGGAGTGAGTGCTGTCGGCATGCATCACCTACAGCCCGCACAGCTCACAGCCTCCCCAGTAGCTCCCACACGTTACATCTGATGTTGCCCTGAACAACGCGCGCCGCAATAATCTGCATGCTGGTCGATCCCACACCATATCAAGCCACCGCTTGGAAGGCAGCAAGCACGCTTCGCATGCACGGGCTGCAAGGGCGGCATTAGGTCAAGTTTGGCAAAAGCGCATGTATGGCAGTAGGGCATGGCGCCTGGCACAAACCAGTGTGGGTCAAGGCTTGATGGCATCCGTTGCTTTGGCGATCCAGATAATTTGCGCCTGCATGCGCATGCCGTACATGCCCGCTACTGTGATCAATCCTGACGCACGAGGACGCATCAGGCTCTGATGCAAGACTCCAGGTGCAAGGCAGACCTGAAGAGCTTGTAACCTGCCCACATTGCCCACCACAGGTGTTCATGGCAATGTCTGCTGCATCCAACCCCGCCGTCAGCTCTGGGCTCTCATACTTCGAGTGGAGGTTCGCCTTCACGTGGCTGGGCTACACGCTGCTGTCCTTCGTCTTTGTCCACTCACTCCTGTACAACCTCTCGTACAACAACTGCCCGCTCTGCATCCCGGTCAACGGCGGCATCACCTACCCTGAAAATGGCACCGGTGAGTCCCATCCCTGCTCAGATGTTTTTGAGAGGAAAGAGGCTGGCCACATGGCATCCACGCATGGCATCAGGGCTGCTGCTAAAAACAATTGGAGAGAAAATAGTTGGACCAAAAGAAAGCTCTGCATGGTGTGGTAATGAATGCAGTGGGAGCGCTAGCGCTGGCTGGCTGTAGTGGGGGCAAGGGGAGGGAGTGTTGGGGTAGTGGGGGGGCGTCGTGGGTGTGGGAAGTGTGCTGACTCATTGGCAGGAGCATTACACAGCGTACCGGATGGCGACAATGTTGACGGACAAGGCATAGCTTCCACACATGCGTCTGCGTAAACCTGCAACTAGACCCCACTATTCTGGCATGGCAACATAGCACACCTGGCATTTCATGACATGTCCCGTACACGTACTGAGTATTGCCATTTCGGTGCACTCCTTCATGCTGCTACTGCGATGGGTTGGAGGCTTTTGGCTATACAGCCCAGCAGTGAATCTCTCACCCTGACTCTCTCCCTCTTTGCACATGGGGTTCTCGGTTGTCCGCAGGTGGCGTCGTGCCACCCCCCAGCTGGTTCGCCACCGCCATCCTGGCCATCACCATTGGTTCCAAGATCCTCCTCTCCTTCCCGCCCCTGGGCTGGATGCTTGACAGCCTGCGCCGCGACAACCGCTCTTGGAAGGGCCAGCAGCTGACCTGGTCCGGCAGCATCCGCGTGGGCCTGGCAAACGTGGGAGGATCGCTCAAGCGCGCGCTCAGCTCCAGGCCCAGCGCGGGTGGCCTGCCCAGCACGCCAAGCACCAAGAGCTCTGTTCAAAGTGAGAGCAATCTCCGGGTCTAAATGTGCTTATTGTATGTTCTTTGGCACCTGCATCGGTACCAGAGCTTTACCTTGAGCTCTGCCATGCGGCATGGATGCTGGATGCATGTGCAAGCTCAGTGGAAGCGACGGTGGAACGTAGATTTGTTCCTGCATTCCATGATCACCTGTTCACAATGTTCTGCATGCTGGGCACGAGCCGTTCTGGCACATGGTCGTTCCGCCATCAGGTGAAGTCGTTGTTGACCGGGGGCCTTGGCTCACCAAGGTCACCAAGCGCTCTGCGCGCTTCCCCGGTTTGACGCATCGTTATGCTAACCTGAAGGTGCTGCCGCTGCTGCTGTGCTGCATGCACTGCTCTACAGATGCTGAGGCTAAGACAGCCGTGGCCGTGGCCGTCTAAGCATCGCCACCGACTGGGTCCTTTCAGAGTCCAGAATGACCTGGACAGCCATCAAACCTCCAAAAGGAGTGAATTTACCTCCGAGCGATCCACGCCCGGGAAATGCATAAGGACTTGGTGGGTGCTGCGCACTGCGCACACACATTCACCTGCACGCCATGCCGATTCTCGCGCCCGATCCGTGTCGGCGCTTCTGCGATGTCTCAATGGTTGCACCCCTTCACAAGTTCCAACCGCGCAAGCGTACCCCGCGATTAAACCTACAATGTCCGCTATGTTTCGCCCTGTTTTCTGTTTTGCGCCTGTGCCTAACGCACCCTATGCGATAATAACCTGGGGTGGGGCCGCATACGTACCGCATACGTACCGCATACGTACCGCATATGTACCGCATATCGGCAGTTCATGGAGTCGAGGTGAGCCTGGCACCATCAAGCAACTGCTGCAGGCACATGCAGATCAAAGCGCTGCACTTTGCACACGTTATGTATCCAAGCCTCAAGCACATGCTTGCGCCGACAAGCGCACACTGCCAGCAAGACCCGATCCACAAACTCGTTTGCACGGTCCGATGTGTGCGCGCCGGCTGCATGCGGCGCAAGCGGTGATTATAAGCTAGCGAGTATCGCTGTCGCACTATGTTCAAATGAAGACCTGCTGGAAAGTGGAAGGGTCAGAAACAACCTGATCTTATTAATCTGGAATGTATGTAGGTCTGGCGGTCGCGTTAGCCGCCTGGGTTGTTCATCAAATCGTCGCCGCTCGTTCGCTGGACCGGTCATACCGGTACTTTTAGGACTGTACTGGTTCGTCATCCCGTGGTGAACCTCGTGCCATACCGCGTGTGCATGAGAGGTTTCGGCCGCGCTGGCTCCTTGGCCAGCTAGCGTGCATGACGTCAACCAGTTGGGTGTGCGCATTCGCCGTTGCAAACTTGCAAAACGTTATCGATCGCTGTTCGCACACATGTTTCCATGAAGCTCGTTGTTCGAGTCACCTCGTTTTCTGGCCTATCCCTGTGGGACCGCTCGTGCTTTGCTGCGCTGTGCATCCGGTGTCATGACATGGTCAGCTGATTGTGCGGGTGCCTGACCACAGTGCAAGACAAAGCAAGCGCTATTATTCACCCCGTGTATCGTACAGTGTTGATACAGGTAATCGATGAAGCATTGAAGTAGGAAGTCCTAGGGTCATCCGCTTGGTTATGCACTTCAGCGAATGCGAGTTGAAGCTGAACCACCCGGATCTCCCTGCCCTGATGTTAGCAGGATACCGACGCTTGGGTGTCGTATATGAATTAGCAAATCACGTCCTGGCCCTTGGCCCGCAACTTTGAGCAGTGGTCGTGCATAGCAGTATGCAATGTGTGCAAACTCAGATGAAAATGCTGACTTGGGGTCTCGCTTCGGCCTGCCGCACAGCATTGACTGCTTCCCACCCGATCAATCATCATGCTTCACCGCCGCATGTGGCAAGGCTCTGTTGTTTCATATCCTACATGCTCGCCGCATGCGGATTGCTGTTTTGAACCAGGCATGCTCTGTCTTGCGCTTGTTGTGTGTGTGCGCAATGCTGCACTGTCAGCGGCGTCGCGATGCATGGACGGCAGGGTGCAGCACGCATCAACTGCATGTGCCACAGGCACTTTACTAGTGCTGTGTTTGCGGACAATGTGTTGAGGACCCATGCATCCTGCACGCTCACGCGCTCAAACACTGACACACGCACTCAAGGCCCACACCCTCATGCGTTCATGATACCACGCACACTCTCATCGCCTCCCGCAAATGCACGTGAGCGGCCTTGCTTGCATGTGACCTTGTAACGAGACCGTGTTGGAACTGCAACTGTGACTGTACTTATCACCACGCGGATGGGCAGGACTTGAATGCGCTAGCAAGTACCGCCGCAGGGCGTTGTTGTGTCCCTTCCGGAGGTTGGCGGGTGGCGCCCTCCTACCACAGCACAGCGCTATGTGTGTCGTATAGCATCCACTGTTGGCTTCCGACGCAGTAGCCGTTAGCGCTTTGATGCCGCAGTTGAGCCAGTAAGCCCACCATCCGCAGATGGCAGTGACCGGCAATAGCTTGAAAGGCTGTCTTGCCTCAAGAGGTGTGACACCTGTGACAATATGATGTGGTCCGCATATACACCCGACACCCCCCTCCGCGTGCATGCACTGGCCCGCCCTCGTCCCACCTGCCTAAACGGGTGTCGGCCGCACCGCAGCACTTCAAAAGGCACAACTCTTGACGCGCTAGGCCATGCCAGGTGTAGCGGCCAGTGTCAAGCAGCGCATGGAGCACGCTGTGCTCAGCACAGCACAATGCTTGCCAGGAAAGCGCCATGTACCGCTGTACCTGAGCATCTGGCAGTACATACACCGTGTGCGGCGGGCTCGCCATGCATGGACGCAGGACGTGCTGTGCAGTGCTGCAGCAGTGCAGCCGCTTCGTTGTGCTGTGCCGTTTACATCACAGCGGCCTTGAGTGGCAGGGGCGTTACGACAGCAAGTGATACGGCAGGTCTCGGCTGATGCCGCCACTGAAGCCCTACTGGTAATGCAATGCAACCAGGCAAACATGCCCCACTCACTGAAGCACAGCAGCATGCAGGGCGGCGGCGCTCCGAGCGACTCCCTCGTCGCCGCGCCGCACGTTGTATGTCGAGGCATGGTGTGTCAGCTGACACCCAGGCGGCTGAGGCGCTTCTGCTGCTGCTGCTGCTGCTGCTGGCGCTGTTGTGGGTGCGTTGTGAGGGCCCTGCACTGTGGCAGCGGCGGTTGGTGGCGCTTCAACCGCCGGTGCTGGTGGACGCGAGTCGGGCAATGATGATGCACAGCGTCGTGCAGCGCCTCTAGACGGCTGCGGCGAGCTCCTGTTGAGCGGCGCCGGCCACCGCTGCCAAGCGCAGCGCCCCCAGCGCCTGCTGCAGGGCCGTCCTGGCAGCCGCGAGCGAGGTCTTCAGCACGGCTGCAGCACGCACACCCTGCTGCAGCTGTGCCACGTACGTCCCGGCTGAGAGTACTGTGATTGGCCGCAGCCTCACGCCTCGACCCTCAGTGCATCAACCTGCACGGCAGTGATGCATGCACGCAGCCGGGCAAGCGGGTGGAACCGCCTAGATGCATGCATTGTCATGCCTCGCAGGGAACCTCACACCAGGCGGCCCCCACAGTGCTTTCACGGCGGCCTGCCCGTCCCGCAGCTGTGCAACAGCCGCAGTCGTTGACCAAGCTTCTTCTGCCGTGAGCTCACACTGCTCGCACACCGCAGTGCAGCCACGCAGTGCAGCCACTCATTGCGTTTTGCCACGTAGCGGCGTTTTTTGTGTGTGGATGCATACTAGTGATACTAGTGATACTGCCTGGCAAGGCTGCCGTCATGCAGTCCCGGCATGCTTGCATAAGAACGCTGGCAAATCCCCACAAGTAATTGTGCTTGCTGACGTTGTAGAGCCAACTGCTGCGGGCCGTTGCACACGCTCCGTGCATGCACGCACACATCCGCCAGGCGACTGAAAGTGGTTGCACGACACCTCAGAAGCCGCGACACAAGGAATGCATTGCCTGCAGCTGTTGAGTGCATTGCACGACGGCTATAGTTTGCAGCAGGCTTGCACTGCAGTTATTTGTCATCTGATTGATCAGCACCTGGGGTCCATATGGGCAAGGTGCGCTCGCCACCATATTATCCTTAGACTGTCCATAGATGTGGAGCGCAGCAGGGCCTCTGCTTCCAAGCAGAGAACGGCCGGATATATAGCTTCACACAAAACCAACTGCTGTGTCACTCAGGTACACCTGAGCAGAACGTCTCAGAACTTGTACAACTCTGCGCGGCAGAAGTGAGCAAGTAGGAGCGGGCTAGCTGTGCCAGCCAGCGACGCTTCAAACACAGCTCATGCCTGCCTGTTCCGAAAAACAGCACAAAAGCGCAACATTGGGCAAGTCAGCTCGTCTGGCAGCTGCAGCCGCGGCCCTGCTCAAGTCTGCTCACACTTTTAATGTGCGTGTGTGCGCTGAGCGTATGGCACATGCTGCCAGCGGCTTGGCTGGTGTCTGAAGGTGGTTGGCTGCGTGTTTACATGTGCGCATGTATCAGTGCTCAATTTATATGTACACACCGGGGGTGTTGACACTTGACAGCAACCCGACGCTGGCGTGCACACACATACAGTCAACTTCAACAGGTCAAAAACACCACCCAACGGGTGCCAATGACCCACTGGGCGCTGTAATGCCTGCTACTGAGAGCAATGCCCCCAGCGGTTTGAAAAACCCACACAACCACTGAGCTACGGCCCGTGTTGCTTGCGGTTTGTTACTTGCACACGGGCTTTCGTTGGGCAGTTCGTTTCATCTCCATAATTTACTGCAGAAGCAAGGATGAATGGAGCAGCTTGGAGCTTGTCTATGCTGCAAAAGCAGAAGTTGTTTTGCAGTGTGATGCCTGCCTTCAAATTGTGACAGGTGAAGCGGTGCAGGTGCGCAACGGTCCTCCTGCCTTTCCGCATATGCGTGTGATGAACGCCAGCAGCCAGCCACAGACAGTCACGTTACAGCAGCCTACAGTCTATAAATGGAGAACATCAATAATTGGGCTCCTGTATGGTCTTTCTGTTGGTTTTCAAGACTGTTTCGCTTGCCTGCTTGCAACCCGCCACGCACACACCAGCCAAGCCTCCCCCGCAGCTTGGTAAAGGCACTCACGCATGGACCCAGCAAGAATCACAGAATCAGTATGCATGTATGTTTGCATGTGTACAATGTCTTGCGAAGTGACTTGCATGGTGAATTCCTTTTGGTCGCCTCGATAAGCGAACCCAAGCAGCAGCCCCCGCACCAGTAAAGTGTTCTGGAAGGAACTAAACAGATCATAAATGAACCGTTCATAAGTCTGGGCCAGAGTCTGAGCTAAGGTGTCTGAGCTAAGATTTGACTCGCCAGCCGCATTTCTCTGCTGGTCAAGACAAAACAACAGGTTTGTGTGTACAGCTTCTGTGTGAGAAGCTGGCTTAAACTTTTCCCGTTTATGATTTTAATTTGCGTTTGGGGGTCCAATCCCACACCACTTGCCCACAACCAGATGGTGGTCCGTTCGTGTGCTTGCCGTTTTTTTTGGCGGACCAAATTCACAGTTTTGGGGCAAGCCTTCGGCAGCCTGATAAGTAAGTGTTCGATGTGAAAATCGTGGTTAGTTGTTCTGTTCAGTGCTGAATTGCATCCTGGAATGTGCCGGGATGGGTGTGCGCAAAGCACAGTTGCCGGCACAGTTGATGCGAATTGCCTACCTTCCCAGTCTATATGAAACATCATTTGCTTGTCCATACCCACAACAAACTTCAGCTCATCTACAGGCAAGTCTGCAGATACCAAGTAGTCGTTTCAGTGGAGCAGTAGTGCAATCGACAGAAATGAGCACTGATTCATCAAGTGAGCGGCCAAGCCCCTTCGCCCAAAAAGCAGAAGTCGTTATCACCAAGCTCCCGACACACCACACAGTATGCATAGTCGGGACGGGCCTCTTTGCCAGGTAAGGCCTCACAGTATGTATGCCTTGCAGCCCTTCGTTTCTGCTCCTGCGTCGGTCAACGAACGATCCATCAGACTGCCTGTCCCAGACTGCAAATTTGATGCGCACAGCTGTATAAGCTTCCCGGGCCTGGCATCGTGCTTCCCTTGCAACCACAGGGCTTTGGGCGCCAGGCTGTGCTCCACCTCCCGTAAATTCAATGTGGTCTACGCTTCGAGGGACCCCGCGCTCGCTGTGGGTCGCAAGTGGGAGTTTGCCGGGCCGGTCTTGAGCCTGCAGGTCAGTCGGGGCTCCAGCCTGGGGACATCCTGGCAGCTGTACTATTGCAGTGACTGGTGTAGTGATTGTGCTCAAGGCTGGACCAACCCTTCCCTTCCGAGCGTCTTTACAACTGGGGAGTTGAAGGAGCTTCTCGGCATTTTGTGCTTTCGGGTTGAGCAGAGTCTATGAAACGCACGTCGCACAGAGGAGTTGGCTGCCGGGTGGCTGCACTGGAATTGGGGGACGAGCTGGCAGGCAGGGTTGTTTCCTTTGTGCGCTGGATAGCATATAACCGCCGGTTGCATGATTTTGGCACGATTTACTCATCTTGCCAGCTTTTTGTGCCAGCAGTAGGTCCAATGGAGCCTGAATTTATCCATCCCATGCACCTCAACTTCAACGCTCCGCCTGACAACTGACACGCCCACAAGCAAGCAGCCTTGTGTATACGTCATATCAGCCTTCACCAATATGTTAAACCAGTGGTGCTGCTTGTGGCTTTTCATGGCGAATGATTCGAACTGTTGCGAAGTTTGCCGTTGCGCAACTTGCGTGCCGTTTCAGTTCAACGGCGGTGAACACGCTAAGTCCAAAACCCTGCTGGTGACAAGATGACTTGAAGATTAGAGAAGCAACCCACAGCAGAGTGACAGTCCTGTGAGGAGTTTTGCGTGTGTTGTGTTCATGTCACAGGAGGGGGTTTCCGCCTCGAGCGGCATCGTCGTACTTGCAGTGCCACACCAGGTAAGACATTGGGTTGAAATTGATTCATTAAACTTCCTTGCCAGCCTCTGTAGATAACCTCAATCAGCAGGATATGCAACCGTTTGCCAGCCAACTGTTGTAAAGCTGGCACCTTCGCATCCCTTGCATTACCCGAGACGTTTTCTACGCCGCTGCACTAAAACGATAAACCGTGCAGTAGGTTGCTATGCCTGCATCTGCAGCTATATGTTGCTGCCCTGCTGCCACGACGCATGGCTTTGGTGGCAGGCGTTTTAAGAACCGTCTGACCACGTATGTATGTAGTGCAACCGAGGCAAACCTGAGGCTGGTCCCTTAGCTGCACCCGTACCCGTGCACTTGTGCTTCTGCAAAACAGGCCCACGCGGACTTGGTCCAGTCAGTTCAGGGCTGGTCAGGCAAGGTGGTGGTGGATGTGTCCAACGTGAGGCACGATGACCAACACTCGGCTGCGGAAGCGCTCCAGACCGGCTTTGACACACTGCTGGGCGAGGGTGAGTTTCCAGGCACAACAATGCAAAGCACTGTGGCAAACTGCTATGCTTTCTGGTCTGCTGTAATTGCTGCCTTCCGCTTGCCACGCATGGCGACCTGATACCGTAGCGACTGCTGTCCAAAACAACTACCCAACATCACGGACACCATGCAAGTCTGCATGGCACAGTGCCATCTAAGCACACAAATACCAAATCCTTCCCAAAATGGTGCTGCTTGCGTGCAGGTGCCGTGTCAGTGGTCAAGGCCTTCAACACCCTGAGCGCCTTTGAGCTTGAGAACAATGTGCACAAGTGAGACGGCGCAACACAATGGTAGTTGGAGGGAGAATCATATGGCCTGAAATGGGCCTTAACGCGCTTGCTGACCGTCGTTCAGTAAGGCCTTCG
>BDDA01000801.1:4233-17312 GCA_001662385.1 Chlamydomonas asymmetrica
CGGTTGGCTTAAGGGGCGCAACACACACATCTGCCGTCAGGAGCATAATAGATAGCGGCAATGCCACAGGCGGTAACAGATAACGTGCTTCGCCTCTCGGAGCGTACGTACATCTAGAGCAGAGCTGCAGGAGGCTCAGGCAGCATGCACCATGCTCCGCTAAGCCCCGACAGGAACAGCATGCTCGGACGCACTACGACATACCATACGGAGAGCAAGTCGAGCGGGCGTTAACGCTGCAGATAGCAGCACAGTAAAAGCAGTGGCAAGCACAATGTGGCGACGAGGCAAGCGCAACATGACAGCCAAATGCACATGTGTATACAAAAATAGGTAACCTACTCAACACTTCGGTACGAGTTACGAACCCCTGTGGTGTGACAATTTCGCACAGCCATGTGCCTACGTACAGGTAGGTAGGTAGTGGAGGGGGGGAGGGAGGAAGCGGGGCACCAACAGCATTCCCTACAGCGATGTGCTAAGGGCCAGCCATGGCACGCAGAGTGTCAATGGGATTGCGGGTGAATAAGCCGCCTGTGGACATGTATGCCGGCGACGCCAGCACATGCGAATTTACACAATACGGTACACGAACGATGATGAGGTCAAGACGCTGTATGGATCCATCCACACGACGGCACAACCCACTCCTGATGAGTGCTGTGTGCAGGTAGGTAGGTAGGTAGGTGTGCAATGCGATCCTTGACGTGCCAGCAGCCTGAAAGGGCCTCAGATAACGCATTGTGTGTGCTGTGCTGTGTGAGGGGGGCGTTGTACACTACGGTACTACACTGGCTGGCGCGGTGGCGCAGTGGGGGTGGTGCTGACAGCAGGCAGCCTGCAGGTGTTGGGCAGATGACGGTTGCGGAGCAGATGACGTAATTGTTGACAGGCGACGTGGTGGTGGTGGTGTTGGCAGTGCAGCGCAGTGATCGGCTAAGCCACAACATAATGCCAGCCTTGGCTGGCTGAGGTGAGGTGGGATCAGGTGAGGTGAGGTGATGGTCTGCGGGGGCCGGGCACGGGGCCCAGCACCCACCCATCCACGCCATCTGCAGCTATATGTACATACGTGTACCATGCAGTGAGTGAGTGGCGCGAGTGCAGGAGGAGGAGGAGGAGCAGGAGGAGGAGGACAATGAGAACGCAAATGCAGGACGACGGTCATACAAGATAGACGCATGACTCATACAACAAACGGGTCTTGGCCGGGGCGCACAATGGGTGACGCAATGGTGAGCGGGGCCGGTGCGCCTGCAGGCGACGCCAACATGCAGCAGCCCGAACACCCACCTGGCCGTGACGCCATACAGGTATGGCAGCAGGTATGGAGCTGAAGCATGCCAATAACAAACGAACAATGCACAGACTGGCATGCATGCACATAATCTGTTGCACGGTCACATCCAAACCGGCATGCATGCATTACGTACCCACTCCTGCAGCGGCATTGCTGCGCCTGCCTGGGGTACATGCGGACCAATAGCAATACACAAATCTAATACATACTTGCCTGCGAGCGCATGTGCGCTCGGCGGGCGCTCGGACTTTGTGCAACCAGGCGGAAATGCAGATGCACCAAGGGGAACAGCGTTGGCTACGAGAGGCAGACCAAGGCAGGTGAAGGCAGGTAGAGGCGGAGTATGTCACAGCGGGGTGAGTGGTGTGGGTGGGCACACGCGCCGTGCAGCGCATCACATCATCACCATATCCATCATCGCCGTATCACATGCGCCAACCCCGGGCTGAGCGCCTGAAGGCGATGGCGCAGCAGGATGACACATTAACATGGCACAACCACGCGCCATGCATACGGTAGCATCACGCCATGCCGAACGCCCCTGCAGATTGCTGCTGCTGCTGCATGTATGGCTGCTGCGGGAAGTACTGCTGCTGCTGCTGCTGTGGCTGCTGGGGTGATGGGGCTGCGGCTGTGTGCATAGAGGAGGCGCCATACGCGTCAGGCGGGCTCATCATCGTCATCGTCGCGGCGGCGGCAGCAGGAAGCGTGGAGGCAGACGAAGCCGCAGTGCCCGTCGCGTACGGCGCAACGCTGCTGGGCGTGCCCGGTCGCGCCATAGCATGATGCCCGGCACCCGCAACGCTCGCCGTCATGCCACCGCCGAGCGCCTGCTGCTGCTGCTGCTGGGCCAGCTGCTGCTGCATGACTTGCTGCTGCAGGCTGGTGCGTGCGTTGCTGGCCTGCTGGCGCAGGCGCAAGGGGGTGCCGCTGGCGCCACCAGGACCGGCGCCAGTGCCAGTGCCTGCGGAGCCAGCAGGCGCTGCGGCAGCGGCCGCTGCTGAGGCCACGGTTGTGACTGCGTCCGCCCAGCGCAGCGCCATGGTGGTCAGCTGGCGGGAGGGCGGCTCAGTGCTGGGCGGCACCGCCGACAAGCCCGCCTGCACACACACACACACGCAGCCACAGGCGCGAGGCACCAGGCAGGCATCCAGCTACAGGCGCGGTTCCATACGGGTCAAACACCCCTCCCCTGCCCCTGCTGGTATGGGATGAGAGAGGCGAGGGGCGAATCACCATGTTTAGCTGATTGCACCTCATCACCTGGGGGACGTGATGCGAACAAGGCGGCGCGGCAGCGAGCAAGCGCCCGCGTACCCCGCTGCGATATACGACTAGTCGCGACAGCCGCAGCACCGATCCTGTGTCCCTGGCCACAACGCCAACCTAGTGCCTCAACGCCGCCTGTGCGTGCGCAGAACTGCCTCTGCGCCCCGTCTCCTCACAGCCCGCCCACCCCCACCCCGCGCCCTTACACACACACACACATGCGCGCGCCCTGCTGCTGCTGCGCTGCTCACCAGGAACATGGTGCGCGCTGCGCGTCCGTTGGAGTGCTTGAGCGCAGGGCCGTTTGACGCAAAGAGTGGCACGGGGGGCTCATCAGGGAAGCACACAGGCAGGCCCACGTGCAGTACACGCCACGCGCACTGCTCTATGGCGGCAGCAGCGGCTGTGAGGCCAGGTCCCGCTGCCGCTGCCGCTGCGGCTTCCATGGGCGGCGCTGCGTAGCACTCCACCAGCCAGCCCTCCGGGAACAGCTCCTGCGGGCGGGAGGGAGGGCCAGGGAGGGCAGGTCAGGGCGCGCGAGGTGGGCATCAAGAGGCAGCAGCAGCAGCGGCGGCAGCACATGCGATGGAGGGCGGTGCATGAGTGCGTGATTGCGTGAGTGTGGGCAGTGCGTCCAAGCGCGCCACCCCTTGCTGTGCCAGGGCGGGGCAGGCAAACTTCAAGGGCACAATGAGTTTTTGTGCACTTGTGCAGCGAGCAGGCCAGCCACTACCAGCCTGGTGCACTCAGCCGGCCCCCCTGCACACAGGATGGCAGCGGCCGACAGCCTGCGCTGCGTCATGCACCTGGCATGGAGCTGTGCTCACGTCATGACACTCATCATCAACACAGTGTGCGGGAAGTGCAGCAAGCCGCGTGTGTGAAGGCATGCATGCAGACGGCTCGCGCATCAGCGCATTCCCCTTCCCCCTTCCCCTGTCCCCTTCCCCCTCCCCCGGCCACCTGCCTCCCTCTCCTCACCTGCTGCGCTGCGCTCTGCACCTCCCGCGGCGCCAGCAGGCTCAGCCGCACCCCGCTGGCCAGCAGCTCAGCAGACGCTGCCGACACAAGCGCTGCGATGTCCGCCATGCTGCTGGCGCGGCGCCGCTTGACCTGAGGCTCATCGGGCTGAGGCTGCTCACCGCTACCACCACCAGCGCCAGCCTGCTGCTGGCCATCCCTTGCGTGCATGTCCTGTCCATCGCCACCACCACCACCACCTGCGCCGGCATCACCCCACTCTACAGCTTCCGGCAGCGCACGCTTGGTGCCCCCGTTGCTGCCCAGCCTGTCATGCCCTGTGGTCATGTGGAGCGATGATGGCGATGGTGACGGCGGCGGATACGGGGGCGGCGCAGCGGAGGCTGAGGCCTGAGGCGCATGCGCCATGATGGCAGAGGCATACTGCTGGGGATGCAGCGCTGGGGAGAAGGGCGACTCGTCCTTGACGTGCTGCTGCTGCTGCTGCTGCTGCTGCATGCTGGCGGGTGGGTGGGGGTACTCCTGGCCCTCCACGCGCCGCACATGCGTCACGCACGCCCTGGCCTGCAGCCGCGACAAACACGCACGCACATACACATACAGTGTAAACAACATGGTGAGACGAGGCGATTGTAAATCGCGCGTGTGTAGTGCACGTTTACAGTGCATTGGGGCACTTCACTGACACTTACGCTGACAATAGACAGCAACCCACAGCACCCTGCACCCACAGCACCCGCTGCACCTGCGCAACAAGGCCAGCTAGCAGCGCGCCTGCTCACCCGCATGGGCCCAGCAGCCACCGAGCCATAGCCTGATGGGGCCGCACTGGAGGTGCAGGTGGCAGACGTCGCAGGCATGACGCCCGCCGCTGCACTGTGGTGCGGCTGCACCTGCCACCCGCTGCCCTCCGCACTGCTGCCCTGTGCCACTGCTGCTGCTGCTGCACCCGCACTTGGAGCACCGCCGCCGCCGCCTGCTGCTGGCGCTGCCAGGTGGCGGTACAGCGAGGAGGGCAGCGAGGGGGACAGCAGGTCCAGGCAGGGCTGGTGGGCCGCACTCACACCACTGCTGCTGGCACGCGCGCCCCCACTGGAGGGTGCCGGCGCCGGCGCCTGCGCGGGTGTGGCCGCCGCGCGTGACGTGGGCGAGGGTGAGGCGAGGTGCATGAAGGGCGAGGGGGTGGAGGTGGCGGACGCCTGCTGGCCGGCGCCGGCGCCAGCAGGTGGGTTGGGCGGCGGCTGGAGCAGCGCCTGCAGCAGGCGCGCCTTGGCGTCACCAGCTGCGGACGAGCCGCGCCGCAGGTCTGCGGCGGCCGTGCCAGGCGCACCGTCCGCCACTGCTTGGCCAGCAGGCCCAGCTGCCTGCCCTGCCTCCCCTGGCACTGGCGTGCTGGCCATCAGGCCCATCAGGCCAGGCGTTGCACCCGCAGGCATGTCCCCCAGCACACCCCCTGCTGGCTCCTGCTTGACCAGCTGCTGCGTGCCCTCAGGCGCGTGAGGCGGCGGTGTGGGTGCAGGCAGCTCAAAGGCCGGCATCGCAGTAGTAGTATGCGCGCCAGCGCTGGCAGAATGTGGAGGGGCAGGCGCAGGGCTGGGGGCAGCGGCTGGGCTAGCGAGGGAGCCAATTGCATCGTTGGCCATGGCGGGCGTCATGGCCAGGGCGACCGCCTTGGCGGCTGCGGCTCTCACGCGCGCCTCCTCACGTGACGCCCGGCTGCCGCCGCGGCTGGCTGCTGCCGCGCCGGGCTTTTCGGGTTGCGTGCCGGGCAGCGGCAGAGGCAGTGGCGGCGCTGCGCCCGCGGCCGCGCCAAGGGGGCCTGCGGCGCCCCCCAGCAGCGCCATGCTCACGCCTGGGCTGTTGGCATCAGTCAGCAGCTGAGTTGCAGGCCCAACTGGCTGGTTTTGCTGCTGCTGCTGCTGCTGCTGCTGCCCAGCCCCTGGCAGTTGCGGCAACATTTGCTGTGGAGGGTACTGCTGCTGCAGCTGCTGCTGGTGCTGTGCTTGCTGCTGCTGCTGCTGCTGCTGCAGGTACGGCTTGGTCTGCGCTGCAGGCGGCATGCCACCCACAGCAGGTATGGGCGTCATGGTGGGGCCACCCATGCCCATGGCGACGTCTGGCAGCTGCTGCTGCTGCTGCTGCGCTGACATGTGCGATTGTTGCGGCATCTGTGGTTGCACCTGCATGGCGAGCTGCCCCTGCATTGGGGTAGGCTGCTGCGGCTGCTGCAGCATCGTCGGCTGCTGTGCCTGCGCCGCTTGCTGCGCCTGAGCTTGCTGCGCCGCCTGCTGCGCCGCCTGCTGCGCCGCCTGCAGCCGGGCGAGGGTCCTGTGGAGGTACTTGATGATGTGCTCGATCTGGTCCAGGTCCTTGGTGGTCACGCCCGCCGCCAGCCGGTTGCCCTCGGGCGTGCCCTCCGCAGCCACCAGCCGCGGCCAGATCATGGCCGCTATCTTGTAGTGGTTGGCGTTCTTCTCGTCCAGCGGCTGGCGCGCCTCCTTGGCCTGCGCCATCTTGTGGCACAGGTTGCGCACGTACGCGTACAGCTGCGCGTCTGCGCGCAGCGCGTTGACCTGCTCCCAGTAGCGCGCCACCAGGGCTGGGTCGCCCGGCTGCAGCTGTGGCTGCTGCGGCTGCTGCTGCTGCTGCAGGTTCATGTTGAACGCCATGCCGCCCGCAAGCTGCTGCGATGTGGGGATCATGGGCTGCTGCTGCTGCATTGGGAGCGGAAGGGGGGGCGGTGTCGGCTGCAGCTGCTGCAGGGGCACCATGTTGTTGTGCTGCTGCTGCTGCTGCTGGCCCTGCCGTAAGCCCTGGTGTTGCGGGGCCGGCTGCTGCTGCTGCTGCTGCTGCTGTTGTAGTTGCTGCTGAGATTGCTGGTGCATGGGCAGTTGGTTGATTTGAAGTGAGTGCTGTTGCTGCTGTGGTTGTTGGGCGTTGTACAGAGAGGCGTTGTTGCCACCGTTGGGGTAAGGCTGCTGCTGCTGTTGCTGCTGCTGCTGCTGGGACAGCTGTGCTGATGTGCTGCGCATTGGTACCATGCCTGCCATGCCAGGCTGAAGGTGTTGCTGCTGTGCTTGTTGCATGCCTGCATGGGCTATCTTAGGGGTCCGTTGTTGTGGCGCTTGCTGCTGCTGGTGCTGAAATGCCTGCAGAGCAAACCATGAGCACAACACACGCGCAACACATAAGGCACATCACTTTGACAAGCTGTGCCTAACGGCGACAACAGCATTTACTAAGGAGTGCACATGATCCACACACACACACACACACCTGCACTCCGGACAGGCCGGCGGCGCCCTGCTGCATTTTATCCTGCATCGCCTGCATCTGCTGCTGCTGCTGTTGCTGCTGCAGGTAATTCGCCTGCGCATGGCCCATGTCCTGATGCGGCTGCATCTGCTGCTGCTGGAGTTGCGGAACGCCCATGCCGCCCATGCCGCCCAGCCCGTTGCCCAGCAGCGAATTGTTGCCAGCAGCAGACGTCAGGCCAGTGTGCTGCTGCATCATGGCGCCCTGTGGGTTAGGTATCATCATTCCCCCCTGGTTGCTCATCATGTTGGTCCCAATCAGACCGCCGCCACCGCCGGCGCCACTGCCCGTCCCCATCGTGGTGGGTGTTGGAATCATGCCGTTCCCAAGCTGCTGGCCATAAGGCTGCGAGCTCATGCCCAGCTGCTGGCCGGAAGCTGGTTGGTGAGAGGTGTCCAAGACACCGGTTCCCATCATCCCGAGCTGATTTGGCTGCTGCAATTGCTGATTTGCCATTCCGCCTGGTACGCTTGGTGCGAGCTGCGGCGTAACCCCAGAGGAGGAGCGGCCGGTGCTGGGCTGGTTGTAACCCTGCAAAACCGAGCTTACTGTCGTGTGAGAATTATGCAGGCGCTAGGCAGGTGTTTGAAGCGTTGCCACTATAGAAAGGGTGCGAAGAGCGCAAGGCGCGTTACCTGCTGCCCTTGCTGTCCATATTGGTTCATAGTTGGCGGCTGGTTTTGAAAATGACTGGATGGTCTCTGGGATTGTTGAAGGTTGTTGCTGTTGTGAATTGCGTCGTTTGTCTGCGCGTGCACCAGAACACCACGCTTCGGAGGGTTGGTGGGCAGACAACGCGCGGCACACAACGCTAAGAAAGCAGATACAAACCCAACGCACAGTTACAGTGAGCGAGAAGCGGGTTGCCTACCCCCAGGACGTCTTGTTTGAGGAAGTGAAAGAAGTCGTCGGCGCCATCACCCGCACCGCCTGTGTTCTGCGCGCCCTGCGGGTCGGGCATCAGCATCTCCCCGCCAAACCCCATTCCAGCACCGGGCAACACAGGAGCCTGAAAAGCAAGAACCCAGGCAAATTCAAGGCCAGGGTCACACACAACGCCTGGGGACAGCAAGATCACCTAGCAAGGCGGGCTACACGTGAGGAGTCAATGCGTGCGATGTTTACCTGAACAGCCTGCATCGGTTGCTGCATGCCTTGACCCAGGTGTGTGTTCTGGCCTGCCTGCAGCATAGTATTGCCTCCATATCCGTTTCCAGGCATCGGTTG
Source organism: Chlamydomonas asymmetrica (assembly GCA_001662385.1). Classification (NCBI taxonomy): domain Eukaryota; kingdom Viridiplantae; phylum Chlorophyta; class Chlorophyceae; order Chlamydomonadales; family Chlamydomonadaceae; genus Chlamydomonas; species Chlamydomonas asymmetrica. Next base: position 12,326 of record BDDA01000801.1, read on the forward strand.
CTGCGCCTGGCTTGGCCGCAGTGCGTGTTGCTGCTGCTGTTGTGGAAACTGTGAGAGTGAGTGCGGGCGCTGAGCTGGTTGTTGTTGCTGTTGCTGCTGCGCTTGCTGCTGCTGCTGCTGCTGCAATTGCTGTTGCTGCTGCTGCAGCTTCAAGTTCCGCTTGGCAAAGCGCTGTATGAAATCCTTCAAATTCTTGTCCGCAGCAGCCTGGTAAGCGACCTGCGGCGCCACCACGGCCAGGCACTCGTCATGCACATTTGGAGGACATACATAAAGCACCGAAGTTCACCCGTTGTACAACCCACCGAGTCGCTCCCCTGGAGCTTGAAAGCTTCAAGCTCCAGCCTCTCGGCAAGCTCCGAGCAACGCTGGCTTTCATTGCCGCTGGCGTAAATTTGGGTCAAACGCGAGAGCCTGGGTCCGTCCAAGGGAAAACGGCAAACAGTAAGCAGCACAACCAGGGGAAACTTCACTACAGTCAGCCAAGGCCAGACCACAATGTGCCAGGCGCAACTAGATGTTGGCAAAAACGACTTACAAAGCACGCCTTGTGGACGTCCGGACCTCGAGGCTGACTTGCACAGGAGTCTGCATAACAGCCTGGGGATAACCCCCATACGGCCCGGCCATGTTGCCAGAATACATGGCTGCACTGCCAAGTTTGACTCTATTGAGTCCACCACACGACCTCACTTGGCAGATGTGTCGACCATTTGCACGATAAACTGCTGAAGAAGCATCAAGACAGTGGCTGCAAACAATACTGTATGATCACACAGTGGTCTGGGCGGGTTCTGAACTCTGAAGGCCTTGCTGCTTATGATAGGACAATGCTGCCCAACTTGAGCAATTGCAGTGCATTCATCGAGACAAGTTATATGCCGCCTTCCTAAAATGGTGAGCACATATTATTCCACACCTGCTCAGGGTACACTTGTTGCAGGCTCGTTGTACGCTTGCTTAACCTGGTGGTTGTGCACTGTTGTGCGTCACGAATAGGCGTTCTGCGTTCATTGCAGAAAACCCACGGCCAACCCGGCGACAACGCTGAGTGTACAATACCTTTGGTACATAGCAAGCGAGGCCCGCAGTGGATGTCAACCAGCGATGACTTTTCCTTCCCGGTGTTGGCGCCTCCGGCTGAGGTAGCACAGTCGCGCAAGGTGAGGCACGTGTGTTGCACGCACACCACATTTGCCTCCATGTTTTCGCCTTGCACCCTAGCAAGATACACACTGTTTGTGCACGTGCGCCTTCCCGCAGGTGCCACTCACGGCGTTTGCAACGGTTGTGGACCGTTCAGCCCAAGCCCCGACATCTGCCCCAGCCCCAGCCCCAGCCCCACTGGTGAAGCAGAGCCGTGTAGCTTAAGTTGATGTCAGCGTGGTACACAAGTGAATTTGTGGAGAGATACGCAGACCGCTGACTCGCGCTTGCTGGCTGCCTGACTTTTGCTTAGGTGGGAGCCGTGACAGCGAAAGCACCGCGGTCAAAGGTGCGTGTGAGCACACCCGGCTTAACCTGGCAGTTCAAGCCATTCGCTGCACGTTGGCAACGCTCGCTTAACCAGCGGCTGTCCTGGAGCATGTGACTACGTGTGCTGCAGCATGCGTGCGGCCATGCGTGGCTCGCAACTGGTCGCAAGGCCGTCTCCCCCTCCCCCCCCCCCACACACGCTTGGCGCGCGTGCCTGCACACGCACGCATGCACGCTGTGCACCGCGCAGGTGCCTTTGGAGAAGGGCTACAGCCAGGTGGACTGGCTGCGCAAGACCACCGCCCCCATCAGGCCTGGGGAAGCCACGCTCAACGGCTTGGCGCCCGGGGCGCCACCGCGGCGCGACGTACCCCTTGAGGAGGTGAGGTGCGGGGGGGGGCAGAGGGTGCAGGAGCAGCAGCAGGAGGGCCGGCAGCAGCAGCAGCATGGCAGGGAGGCAGGGGAGGTCTTGAGGCTCCTACTGCGACTGCAGCCTACAGGACCATTACACGCACTCCACTTGTGTAGGGTTGGTGCCATGCGCGCCATGTGTCCCTCACCTCACCCGCCCCCCACACCTGCATGCATTCGGCCTGATGCGGCCTGATGCGGCCTGGCATCACCCTCCCTCACATACCTGACCTGACCTGACCTGACCTGCTGCGCCCTCCCTCCCGCCCTCCCTCCCTCCCGCCTGATCGCGGCCTGTGCGTGTGGTCATGGCTATGCGTGGCGTGCGGGGTCAGGTGCGCGCGCACCGCAGCGCGGACGACGCGTGGATGGTGCTGCGCGGCAAGGTCTTCAACATCACGCCCTACCTGCGCTTCCACCCGGGCGGACCAGACATCCTGGTCAAGGCCGCCGGGCGCGACGCCACCGCGCTGTTCGTCAAGCACCACGCGTGGGTGAACGCCGACGCGCTGCTGGACAAGTGCCTGGTGGGCAGCCTGGCGCCCGCCATACCGCCGCGCATCAGCGAGGAACAGGAGGAGGAGGAGCAGGAGGAGGGGGAGCAGGAGGACGCTGGCGCGCGCACAGGAGGCTGACGCTGCCGCCTCATCAGCTGCAGTCGTGACCTGCGGCGGCGGCTGCCTGCTGTGCCGCCAGTGCTTGGGTACCTGCCACGCACGCTCGCTGCCTCTCCTCGCACGCATATCAGCATACGCACATGCACTCAAGCCATACACGCTTGACAACCAAGCACGCCCGACGATCAACCTAACAGTATGTATGGTACACGGGCGGTCGCCACTGATGACGGCCGGTGACGTGTGCGCTATGGTGTTAGGAGTGCGCTACCCTCACCCCTCCACCAGCACCGGCAAGGCTCTCTCAGCTGAGAGGCCCATACGCATACACGCAGCAGCAGCAGCTGCCTGCATGCCTGCCTGCAGTGGGTGGGCGGGTTATCAACTCGTGCATGCAGCGTGCACATATCCGCCAGCGTGGCGGGGTGAGGGGGTAGGGAGGTGGTGAGGCGATGCTGGCCTGCACGCTCGCAAGTGCTGGCCGCGCCTCGTTGCTTTGCGGGGCTTGCCTGGGGTTGTGCTGGCCTCATGCATCTCAACGCCACACCAGAAGGCCGTGCTGCATCGCGACCCTCCAGTCCTTGACTCGACGCGCGTTGCGGCGGTGGCGCTGCAGCACTCCGCTGCGTGCTGTGTGCACCAACCAGTGCGCAGCGCCCCTCCTGGCAAGAGAGGAGCGAGAGAGAGGGAGGGAGAGGGAGAGGCACCGTGATGCGCTGCGGCTGGCTGAACGGGTTCATGGCTGACCGGATACCCTGCTGAGTGCTGACGCACGACCCGCGCCGGACCGACGCGCCTGCACCATCACATGCATGACTCTGAGCAATGGCCACTTCATTATTTCATTTTCAATATTCTTGCTTCTATGCTCGTTCTATGCGCTGTATCGTGGCGCTGTATCCACCCTGCCTGTACTGCGCTGGCCCTGAGTTGTACTGTGCACCCAATGCTTGTGAGCGCTTGCACACTGCTCCGCCTGATTGCCGCACGTCCCGCCATGTCCTCCCACCTGCATTGCTGATTCAAGGTTCATGCGCCACAGGCTCATAGTACAGTAGCGGTTGCATCTCCTGGCGCTGCACCTGACTGCTGACTCAGCTACCGGCATGCCGCCATACACGTAGCACTGCCCTGATTCCCGTCCGCCCGCACTCTGACGTGCAGGATGACGTGTTGTCGGCATCGGACACATGTCACAGGGTGGGCATCCGAGCCGTGTGCCTCCGCTGTTGCGCACAACAAGCCTCGCTACTCCTGGCTGGCTGGCAAGACATCAATCACGTGCAACCTACTCGTCCTTGCATGCTTGCCCCTTCGCTTGCACTCCCAAGACGCCTACGCCGTGCGCCACACCGACACCACCAGCCTGGCAGACAGCGCGCCGCCGCCGTCTACCACCCTGACAGCACGCGTAACGGCAAGGGCACGCACAGGCGCCGCCAGGGCGGTGGGTTCCCGAGACAAAAACACACATAGCCACACACACACCTTACTACAGCCACCGTTTGAGACTAAACCGTTCTTCGTTTTGTGGCAGGCGCCAGATCACCCCAGAATCTCGCCATCGTCAGGTGCAGTCTCCACCCAGGTCTCCGTATAACTGATCGCCTCTGCACACCGCATGGCCCCACGGGAATTATATTATATTTCTATGCTAACACACACATGCACATGCAGCTGCTTCCATGTCCGCGTCAGCTGTACCATACACGGCGCCTGCTCCATCATGATGGTGGCGAACCGCCCGCTACAGCGGCAATCTCGCTATCGCAGCCACACCGTCATTGTCATCATATTGTACCATATGCCACTACACATGAGGCGGCCAGCGCCTCCCGCATGTCAGGTCAGGCGGAGGAGGCCTGTGGCGCTGCAGGCGAGGCGGCGGCTGTTGGTGCTGGCGGTGGTGGTGGTGGCCGCTCCGGCAGCGCCTCCAGCACGTCCTCCAGCTCCGCCTCAAACGTGGGCTGTGCGCGGTTGCTCCTGCCCGACACGTACAGGTAGCCGTCCTGCAGGTAGTGGTAGTGCAGCGCCCCGCAAGCAAGCATCACAGCACACGGCGGCACACGGCAGCGCGTCATGCATCCCATCTAGCGACCGCATATCAAACGAGGGGTCAGGAGGAGTAAGGAGCGACTGCCAGGCAGCCGCGCATGGTGTACCACGCACTGCTCTCCGCACCCTGCTCTGCTGCCGAGCTGTTGGCTGCGGGCTGGTACACCTGCCCTCTGCCGTCTGTGTGCATCAGCGCACCGCTCACGCCCCCTCGTCGCCCTGCAGGCATCTGCCCGGGCAGGCATCTGCGCATGTGCTGCATCATACACTCACCACTCCCTGCATCTCCCTGCGCCACTCCCTGCTGGCTGCCAGCCTGCGTCTGGAGGGCACGAGGACCTGCTGGTCGGCAAGCCCTTGGCCGTCACTGCAGTAACATAGTGTAGCGTCATCGCCGCCGCCACGTTGTCCTCCCCCGCCCCCCCCCC
>BDDA01000801.1:21998-34917 GCA_001662385.1 Chlamydomonas asymmetrica
CCACCGCCACACAGCTGTCCTCATGCAAACCACTGAGTGTGCAAGCCACTGCACTACTACTGCTGATCCTCCCAGCGCCACACCACGCCTCACCACGCCTCACCATTCCACAACATCAGCACGATTATAAAAACGATGGTCCACCCGTTTTGTTCCAAAGTACCAACGCCTGGCCTACACACAACCAGGCACCCCTGGAGTGCACCCTCGCACCTCTGGGCACATGACAGTTCCCTTCCAGCCGCCAAAGCCGCTGGAGGAGGTGCCGATGAGCACCAGCAGCAGCGCCGCGTGCACGCCGATGGGTCCAATCTTGCCGGAGAAGCCCTTGAACGCATACAGCCCGCCCGCCCGCACAAACACCTGGGCAGGGTGTATATCAGTATATGTGGCAGTGTGTTGGTGCACAGGGCAGCGCTAGGCAGAAGGGGAGTACTGCACGCCTGAGCTGCGTGCGCCTACCAGCATGCGCCTACCAGCATGCGGCCAGGCCGGCCACGGCCCCTAGCAGTATTGCCAGGCAGGTCAAGAGGGGTGGGGGCCAGCCTCGCTGCCATTACCGCAGGGTACACATCACAGCCATTTGGGCAAGTGTATTCCTCATGAGATGCATGTGTGTCTGATGCGTTTGCGGCTAGGTTGTTGGTCTGTCCTAGAAGTGAACCGTGACCGCATTTGCCGCGACTCTCAGCGCAGAATCCGTTCGCATCGCGTTTGCACAAAATGCTCGACCGGACAGGTTGAGGATGAGTTTCATGTGGTGATGGAGTGCGCCTACTACGCTACCTTGAGAACGCAGTTCTGCGAGATGTTCACTAGCGACCGTGCGCAGCGGCGCGACATGAAGGCTGTGCTGAATCATGTGGACCAGTTGCTTGTTGCTAAATTTGTATCCAAAGTGTGGCATTTGAGGACCAGCCGTGATTAATGTCTGTTTGCGTGTCTGTCAGTGCTTGTTGTTTGTCTTTTGGGTGTTGGTCCCCTCTTTGAGGGCAGTCCTTGGCCTTGTGCTAGCAGACTGTAAAATCATCATCATTAGCTCAACCTTGAAAGCTCTCTATGTACTACGAAAATTGCATTTGATGACTAAGCTTCACCATACACATGCGTGGCGCTATGGTAGGCGCTGAGGGGCCACAGGCGCTGAGGGGCCTCAGGGGCGAGCCCCCAGGCTACACACTAGTACACTACGGGGCTAGTAGCAGCTCCGCCGAGCCCCCGCACGTAAGTGGTCAAACACTCAAACCAGTGAAGAAGGCCCACAGGACCACGAGCTGCGCTGCACTGCTGCCTGCCTGCTGCCTGCTTGCCTGCCTGCTGCGTGGCGCCGATACTGCTACTGGCGGGGCGCTGGCGTGAGCCTGAGCCAGAGCCAGGGCCCTCAGGCTGGTGGCCCCCTCCCTCCCTCCCTCCGCCCTACCTGGTATCCCCGCGCCATGAGCGCTGCGCCCAGGTCCTTGACGGCCGCGTTGGGCAGCACCGCCAGCTCGCTCTTGCCCTGCACAGGCGGCCATGCACACGCATGCATGCATGCATGCATCACACCGTACAACAGGGGTAAGGGGTCAGGGGTCCTGTGCACCGCAAGCATCAGCGTATTCTACTACAGCAGTCTTGACCTGGCAGCTGGTGAGCACAGCAGGCACGGCGGAGCACGTATTGAGGTGCACTGCCGGTCCGCTGCTGGTGTAGCATCACACACTACAGTGCACAGGGTAAGTGTAGCACTCCGCCATGCCTGCCTGCCTTGACACTCACCCACTGCAACTCACCTGCTTCTGCACGTTGATGGGGGAGGTGGGGAAGCGCCAGCGTTGAGCCACCTGCGCATAGCCACCCACCACACACCACGCACACATAGTGACATAGCGCTACCGTGTGACGTGCACGTACACACCCCGCTGACATGCAGCAGCAATGGCGGCAGCCACATGCACTGATGCTGCCGCATGGGCCAAGGGCGGCATTTTGTGCGTGTACCGCTGCAGGTCAGGCGCATCATGCATGCGCGCCGGGAGGGTCTGACCGGCCGGTGTGCACTCCTCGCCTGCCCTTGTCGTTACCTTGGCTGCCGGCCACTGGCGTGTGGCGGTGCAGGCGGCCAGCGCGGCACCCAGCAGCGCGATGGCGCCGTAGAAGTAGCCTGCGCAGGTGCAGATGCAGGGCAGGTGCGCCGCACACAAGGCAGGCTTGCTCGTCTGACACCCGTGCGTCACGCACCGCATGCGCGCCAACACCAGCAGTGGGTACAGAGCGCTGCAGCAGGGGCACAGTGTGTGTCTCAGAGCATCGGCAGCCTCACACCGAAGGCATGTGCGGTACAGGAGGGTCTTGCCTCAGGCAGCGCTCACCCGCTGTGTAAATGTGGTCCAGCTGGAGGAATAGCAGGAGGTCGTATGATAGGAATCCAAGCACCATGTCTGGTGCATCCGGGTAGTTTGCTATGTAGTAGTCCAAAGGCTGCGGGCGCTCCGAAAGGCAGGCGTTCAGGCAGGTACGCATTTCGGTACGGTCAGAAACCACGCACAGTGACGAACGCTGCAGACAGCGTCCAGCCGAAACATGAAGTTTCATGTGTGGGCTCCCACAATAGATACTCTGTAGGTAAAATGCCTTGCCTTATTCTGCGGAATTACTGTGCCGATGCCCGACAGCACGGCGACCAGGAACATCAACGAAATCGCGCGCGGTAGTGAAGACAGCTCCCGCAGCAGTCTCCTCCATGCAATCCTGAGTGGTCCAACGCTGCGCTGATCCGCAGTTGCAGCGGCTGCGACGGCATACACTTTGTTTGGTTCCTGTGGCGGCGGTGCGGGCGAGGACGAAGGGCTGGGTGCTGACAGTGGCGAGAGCTGTGGGGCGCTGCCGCTTCTCATTTTGTCAGCTGCTGAAGCCTTTTTCTTGGCTCCACCTGTGCGCACAATTGCATACGCCTGGCGTTTGACCAATTCGCGCTGGTGTGGCACGTGCTTGCACGCTGCGAAAGCAAAAAAAGCGGAAGCAGGCAAGGCAAACACAAATCCCTTGCTGTCATGCGCAGTTGCTAAGCATAGAGTCCCTACCCTTCGTTGCACGTGCTATGTGTAGCTGCCTGGCTAGCAGCAGCGGGCGGTACGCTGGCGCCAAGTTGAGGCTGGCGAGCAGGGGCTCAGCGGCCGCTTGCCGGCACGGGAGGGTTTGTCGGAAGGGGAGACACCTGTGTGAGGAGGTGTACTGCATAGAGCTGGACCTACATACGCCCTGCATGATGTTGGCTTAAGGCCAGCGAGTGGCAGTGCGAGGAGTCGTCAGGTGAGTGTGAGGGTCAATGAACGGACAGCACGGTCAGGTCCTGTGACACGGGAAGGTGGCTTGTAACGCTGCCACCGTTCGTCTTTGAGAATGTTGACTGGGCTACCTGCCTAATTCCTACAGCCTACAGCAATGCTCACGTAGCATGCATGCTTGCTCAAGGGGGGGGAATTGGCCCCATCATTGCGGGGTCCTGATCGCTCCGGTGGTGGTGCCACCTGGGTCTGGGCCCGCACCCACACCCAGAGGCCTCCGCGTGTCGGGTGGGCCAGGCCGCAGTAGCAAGCTGGTCGCAGGTGGCTGCCAAGGCGGATTCGCTTGCCCACTGTCCTCAGATCACCAGGCTCAGGTGGCATAATACTGTTACCGCAGCACTGCTGGGGCATTCAAGGTCACAAGCTCACAGCCACATGATCAGCAGCAGTGCCGCAGTGTTCACTTTTGCAACGGCAGGCAGTGCTCTACTGCCCTGCCTGGCTGACCGTGGTCCTGCAGTGTCGAGGGAGTGGAGCTGCAGCGTTTGTCACAGGCTTGGCCAGGGCAGTGCGTACATAGCATACGCTTGAGTCGGGAGCGGACACATACATGCAAGCTCGTGGCAATGCGTGCTGCCTGCGACGCCTCGCGGCTGCAGAGAGTCATTGTGCCACCAGCGCCTAGCCGCCGAGGTAGCACGCGCGTACACCGCCATGCAGTGCGCGATGCATGAACAGTGTCAACATGCGAATGATGCAGGCCGAGCACCCTCACTGGGCATGAGTATTGGTAGTTCTATGTCATGTGCCTTTGAGCCGGTTAGTCCTGTGGCCGACCATGCAAGCGCATCATAATGATGACCTTGCTTGACAAGTGGTTTGGACCGGGTTTGGATCGGGGGTGTTCATACGTGTCTATATGCGCACACATGCACGCGCAACTGAGAGGGCTTGCGGTCAGCAAGCAAGGCCCTGGCTGAGGAACTGCACACAGCGACCCGCTGCTCCGCAGCACACACACGGGCGGGATACGCAACGTGCTGCGCTGGCGCCATGTGGGTGGCGCACGCCGCCTGTGTTGCGCACTAGCATCGCTGCGTGACAGCTGCCACACACCCGCCATCATCATCACAATCACCGCACCACTGCCAGGCCAGGGCTAGACCTCTGTGCCGCGTGCCCGCACCACACCGCCCAGGCGTGACTGCCGCACCGCCGCTATCCCAGACACCACCGCGCTGGCAGCGCCGCCGCCAGAGCCGCCTGAGGCCAGCGCGCCGCCGCCGCTACCCCCAGGGCTGCCGCTGAGGCTGCCACCACCACCACCACCACCGCTGCTGCTGCTGCTCAGCCCAACCGCGGCTCCGATGCCGGCACCGGCGCTGCTGCTGCTGCTGCGCCCGCGTCGCGCCAGTGCCACCAGCGCGAGGCTGATGAGGCCCGCGGCGCACAGCAGGCTGACCACCTGCAGGATGCTCAGGCTGCCGTGGTGATGCAGCGGCATGACGATGAGGCCCCCGCCCGACGCCTCGCCATGGCTAAACACCTGGTTGACGCCGGCGCGCGCCGCTGTGATGCCGGCATCGCCCTGCTGGTGCTGCCACTGCTTGGCATGGTGCTGCTGTGTGGTGGCGGCGGCTGCATGGCGGCCTACTGACGCGGTGCCGGTCATCATGCCACCCGACGCACCCTGCTGCTGCTCGCCTGAGCCTGAGCCTGAGCCTGAGGCGGAGGCGGAGGCCTGGGGCGGCGTCACCGCCTGGCCAATCACTATTGCGGCGGCGGGCAGCATGTAGGTGGCGCATGCGGGGTCCCCCTGCAGGTCAGCCAGCAAGGTGGCGCAGGCAGCAGCAGCCACCACGCGTAACACATTCAGCGCCAAGCACGCAGGAGCATGCGATGCAGCGGGTGGACCTCAGCACGCCACACCAATACCGCAGCATGTGGTGGCAACACACGCTGGCCCCCGCCGGACACACATGCCTCACAGGGCCCTACAGACAAGCAGCCTTGCTGGGTTGGTGTGAACCTTGCCCGGGCTGCCGCAACCAAGCCAGCGCGGTACAACACCGTACAGTGAAGTACGATACAGTGCAGTACAACCCAGTACTACACCCAGCCGTGTACGCCTTGCTCTCATCCCCACTGTGCGCCACGCTCTCAACGTGCGTGTGCGTGTGTGCGTGTCATGGCGCTGACCTTCATTGCGGGCGCCTCGCAGTGGCCCAGGCCGCCGCACTGGTCTGCCGGGTGGCGCAGCACGTAGCTGAGGGCGGTGAGGTTGGCGTCGTCGCGCCGCGCAGGCGCCACGTAGCCCGGCTTGAGGAAGGCCTCGCCCAGCTGGCCAGAGACAGCCAGACACCACACAGGCAGCCACGCCACAGCACAGGCAGTCAGTCAGTCACACATGCATGGATGCAGGTGAGGCGGCGGCATGAGGCGGCCAGGCAGGCGGGCACCAGCGGGCACCAGGCGGGCAGGCAGCAGCAACCTATCAGGTGACGCACAGTAGCACATGCATGCATGCTGGTGCATGACGGGGTGGGTGGTGTGCTGTGATGGCGCCAGCACTGCCAGCGCACACGCAGCTTGCTGGCAATGGCGCAGTGGGCGTGTGCTGCGGGTATCACGCCTGCTTGTTGGGAGCGTGCGCGATTAAAGTAGGTGCCTTGCTGCAGCGAGGCCCTCCTCACACGCACCTTGACGTCGTCTCCTGCGATGCCATTGGCCTTGCCCTCAATCACGCGGTCAAGCACCTTGCCCTGCCAATGACACCGCAACACACGACCGTTCAGTGAGGGGTGTGCGTGTGGGCGGCGGGGGGAAAGAGGGCAGACTGCTTATTGGCCGGCAGGTCATGATCCGGTGCAGACATGGTGCACCAGCAGCGGATCATGCATTGTGCGCGCGAGGAGGTGGCTACATGCCCTGACAGCGCATCGCCCGGATGAAATGTGTGTAATGTTAACTAATGTACAACACAGCCCAGCATCGAACAGGCAGCAGCCGGATGAGAGCACACCCAGCCAGCCAGCCAGCCAGCCAGCCAGGCACACGCAGGGCGCACGCGCCGGCCCGCACCCTTTGTCACCCACCAGCAGTGCGTAGCAGTTGGATGTCATGTGGCTGCTGTCCAGGCAGTTGGAGTCGCCGTACAGCGCCACGTGGCCGCGACCCGCCTGCAGGACGCCCAGGATGCCAAACTGCTGTCCGTGACCGGCGGCCTGCATCAGAGGCGGGAGGAAGGGTGCACGATCAGGCGGGCACACAGGTGGGCGCGTGTGTGTGTGTGTGTGAGTGTGTGTGGGCTGGGGGAGTACCGGGCAGGTGAGGAGGTGCATGTGCATCATGCTGGCCATCCACACAGCCCTGCACAATGCGTGGCCACAAGGTCCGCATGTGACACCATGGCAACACGCGTGCGTGCGCGCGTGTGTGCATGTGGGTCCGGGCAGCAGCCGGCCGGCCGCTCAGCAGCAGGGGGCGGACTGCGCCACCACACCGCAGTGCAGGCGCCCAGGAGGCGTCCTTTTCCGCCCATGCAGGCAGGCAGGCAGGCAGGGATGTGTGTGAGCACCTTGTTGGCGGCGTTGGCCATGGCGTGCTTGTGCAGCCAGGCTCCTGCCGGCAGCTTGGCCACGTTGGCGCCGTGGCTCATCACCTGGGGGGGCAAGCAGGGGCGGGAGCCAGGGGGGAGGGGGCAGCGGGTCACACCGACGCGCACGCAATGGCCATCGGGGACGCGCACACAGTTGGCAGGCACACAGGCACAGAAGGCAGGCATGCAGGCCCGGCGCACACGACGCATGCGCAGTAGACGCTGCAGCACACGGCAGGGTATGGGCGTGTGCTCCTGCATGTCTCAGTCAGTAAGGTGGTTCAGCACGTGCAGGCGGTGTCCACCCCCTGCCCTGCCCTGCCCTGCGCTCCTCACTCACCACCCTGAATCCGCCCAGCGAGAGGGCGCCGTGGATGATGGCGTCGCCAAACGCGGCGTCGTACGGCGCCAGCAGTTCATTGATGGCGGGGATGTTGGCGCCGCCTGAGCGCAGCAGCAGCAACAGGACGATGATGCAGTACATCGCAGTACACAGGCAGGCAGGTGTCCAGGTAGGTAGGGGCGCAGCAGCGAATACGGCAACCATGCACCCGCCAGGGGCCGCTGCTGCCTCCTACTACACAGCGACGCCCCTATGCCCCAGCGGGGCGCCATGAGCGCAGGCGGCCTGTGCAGGTGCTTCACCTTCCCTGCGGCTGACTCACCAGTGACTGGTGTCCACCAGCTGCGCGTGTTGTCATCGAAGAAGCGCATGGCCGCCAGCGAGGCGGCGTGATACCACTCCGCAAACACCACCAGCGACAAACCCTAGCAGTCCCAAGCAGCAGCAGCAGCAGGCGATGCTGGGTAAGAGTGTCATATGTAAACACACCGGCGCATTCACAAGTGCCTGCATACGATTGGTCACCGTGCGTACCCACGTATAAGCTGCATTCTCCGCGCACAGCGCCACTGCACTGGTCAAGCAGTTCTAGCTACACCCTGTGTTGCTTCCCTCCCCATGCAGCAGGCGCATGCAGCCTAGGAAATCCTGAGCGGGTGTGCAGACCGAGTGGGGCAGAAATGCACCATATGATCCCTACTGTGTGCACTATCCCGAGCTGTCACAGCCTTACGGGCAGGGAAAAGGTGTGTGGGGGGGGGCCTCACCTGTTCCTTCACATCTGCCGCCAGCTTGGTGACCTCCTCCTTGTAGAACTCATCCTCTGCACGTATAACGTCGCGTAACAAACGTGCATGCTGATGACATTGCTGTGTTGAAACGATCCGCCGTCTCATGACATTCGTGGCCGGATCAGGCGGCCGGATGGGCAGCAGACACAAGCAAGCAGCAGCAGCATGCAGCGCGGCTGTGGCTCAGCAGCCCTGCATGCGCATGCCATATCTTAGCACGCGGTATGGTATGTGCAGCCTGCTCTCTTCTCCTCCCTGCACTCCCTCCCTGCATTCCCTCCCTGCCTCACCAGAGTCCACCAACAGCAGCGCGCCATACTGCGACGCATCAAAGCACATATACGGCGCTGCCAAGATCTCCAAGAAGTAACCTGACAGTGCACAGCACAGCACAGCATAGCACAGCGCATCAGCCGGGTGTGCGGGTGGCAAGCAGGCAGGAGGAGCATGGCACGTCGTGCACGGTGGGGAGGCAGGCACGGCACCAAACGTGTAAAGCCATTGCGAAGCACGGTGATCTCATTTACGGATTGCAATGCATGTGCGCTGCATTGCCTCCCTGGTTGAGGCGCCCACCCAGGCAAGAGCCGGCGGGGTGTGAGACATTGGCATGCTGGCGCCAAGTGAGCCGTTGGCACTGTTGAGGCCCAGACATACCGGTACATACATACAAGCCAGCGCGTGTGACTCGTGGCTGATGGCTGCTCTGCGCCAGGCGCTGCCTCTCACCTCGGTCCCTCAGGAAGTTGTACAGGCCGTGGAAGTTGGTGTGGGGGTGGTCGCCATGCCAATCCAGGATGTCTGATTTTACATCCAGGTTGTCCCTGCAGGGCGCATGGCGATGATCCAGCACGTGCACACACACATGATGGTGTCAAGAAAGTTGAACGCCACAAATTAAGCCGAATACTCGTGCTTCATGTTTCCTCCATGTTGCTCTCATTCTCTTTCTCGCTCTTTCACAACAACGGTTAGTTGTTAGCGTTGTCCCCCCCCACACTCTTTCTCTGCGGCCCTCCCTCCCTGCCTGCCTCCCTGCACCCAACGCAACGCAACGCAACGCGTCAACGGCTGACAGCAATGCGCCAGCGGCCCGGCCTCACCGCGGCAGGTAGCCAGGGGGGTACTTGATGGAGTGCAGCTGGTCCCACAGCAGGCGCTTCTCGCGCGGCGGCGGCAGGATGATGGCGGCCTTGATGGCCATCACCACCTCGGTGCGCCGCTCAGCCGCCTCCCCGGGGCCTGCAGGCGACACCACCGTGAACTTGACGGCGCCGGACCCCGACCCACTGTACGCCGCGCCGCTGGGCCGCACGCGCAGCGACAAGCCCAGGTAGCCCGACCAGGGCCACAGCACCTGCAGGGTGCAGGGGGCAGGGGATGCAGGGTGCACAGGGCAGGGTGGGTTGTGCGTGAGGCAGAGCCAGAGAGGGCGCAACGCCATGCACGCGCAAGCACACAGTGCTTCGTCGACTGCTGCCTGCGTTGAGGCGATGATCACAAAGCAGTGCGAGCAATGCAGTCGATGGGAGGACCTAAGAAGCACCCAACGCCAGGCAGGGGCACTGCTGCGCCTCTGTGCCTCAGGTGAGAGGTGTCGAGGCAGCGGCAGCGCCTGCACCAGTCAGCCAGAGCGGAGGGGGCCTACACGTGCTGGCGTGGCCCCGGCAGGGCGTGGTTGGCTCACACTCACGTCTGCATATGTGAAGGCGATGTCCAGGTGGCGGCCTCCCTCGTCGGCGGGTGTGTAGGTGGGCGGCCCCTCCAGCCGCCCCACCACGCCCATGCCGTTCAGCACCGTGGCGTTGAACTGCACCGGCAGCGCGCCTGAGCCACCGCCACCGCACCACAGGCAGAGATGGTGCGAGGGAGGGAGGGCAGCAGGTAAGCATCTGGCAGCGGACGCGAGGGGCTGGTGGTGGTGGTGGCGGTAGCGGGATTGCCAAGGGCAGCGCAGCATGAGCATGCCTGCTCTACAGCGGGACCCGACAGGCGTTGCCGCCTATGCAGCCCTGCGCTACCCGCCCTGGCCGTGGCACGCCCTTGCGCGACCGGCCACAGCCCAGCATGCCAACCCCTGTGCTGTGCTGTGCTGTGGCTTGTGGTGCCACTGCACGCATGCACGTGTCGGCAAACGACCTTGTATGCGCTATGCGGGCCTGCCTACCTTCACCCCTACCTGGCCCCCTACCCCTACCCCCCCCCACCTACCTGCGTAGAGCGGCTGCCTGCAGAAGGGCCACATGTAGGGGCAGTCAGTCAGGTCCAGGCTGGCGGGCACCACCGAGGCGCGTGGGCGGTACGACTGCAGCACCGCCAGGCTGGCGGGCAGGTTGATGCGGCCGTTGCCCTGCGCGCAGCAAACACAAGCGGTGGCGGCAGCACCAGCAGCATGACAAGGCAAATCAGCGCGGGTTGGCGCAGCAGGACGACATGCAAGTGGCTACGGCATCCAGCTCGCTGCAGCAATCAAGGTTTGCACCCGCATACTCTGTGCCGTAGTTCCATACTGTCGTTCTGTACCATTCTTGCCGTACCACAATCTAGAAACACTTGAAAGCAGGGCCTGCAATGTACCAAACAACCCAGCCCATATGCCTTGCTGGGCAAACACTCTATGCTGCACATACCCATGCGGGTGTGCGTATGCAGGGGAGGAGGGGGTGCGGGGCGAGCGGCCCCATCAGCAGCAGCTTACCTGCTCATAGGCGTGCAGCCCCGGCAGGCGCGTGGCCCCCTCCACCAGCGCCTGCTTCATGCTGCCGGGGTTGAGCAGCGCCCAGCGGGTGGCCTCAGGCAGCGCGGAGGCCAGTAGCGCCACCGCGCCCGCAACCACCGGGGAGGCCACGGAGGTGCCTGGCGGGATCAGCAGCAGCAGGGGCAGGGAGGGAGGAGCGGGGTGTGAGGGGAGAGGGAGGCGCAGTGATGCCAGGAGGGGAGGGGCCGGATAAATGCCAGATGCAGCAGTCAGATGCAGTGAGGCGTGCGTGCGTCATAGCTGTCAAGTGATGATATGCACGGGGCGGCGGCGGCGGCGGAGGCGCATGTACGGCATGCGGTTGTGAGGGGCATCCAGGTGGGCAGACAGGAGATGGAGTAGCGTGTGCTTCCCCTGCATGACCTGTCCTAGCAGATGCTGCACGAGCGCACGTGGTTACAGGGGTTCACCTGCCTGCCTGCCTGCCTTGGCGTATCCCCATGCATCCCCATGCTGATGGCCGGCATACACATGCGTCACAAGAGCTGGCCCACCTTGCTGCTGCCACCGCCTCAGCCATGAACCGGCCACACAGCCAACCACACCACCACTACCCCCATCACCACATCACCACCCAACTCTGCTTGCTGCACTGGCTGCATGTCCCGTGCACGTGTTGCATCGCAACGCTCAGGGTGTGAATCCATCCCATGCCCGTGAGGGCAGATGCATGACATGGAACGGCTCAGCCCGCAACGTCACGCCACCACATGCATCTCATACAGCGCCAGCGCCAGCAGCAGCAGCGGCAGTGCCTGCTGCTCATGGCCGCCGCCGCTGCCGCGCGCTAGGCGCTGTGGCTGGTCACGCACCGCTGAGCGCCCTGCAGCCGCCGCTGATCTTGGAGCCCAGCACGTCACGTGCCGGCGCCACGACATCCGGCTTGAGGCGGCCGTAACCCAGCGGCAGCTCGTGCGTAGACATGCCGCTGCGCGCACACATGGCATCAGCATCAGCAGTGCAAGGCAAAGGCTGCTCGGACAACAAGCGGTGGGTGTTGGCTGTTGGCTGTCACACGAGGCACGCGGCAGTAGTATGGTGGGGCTGGGTAGCAACCCGCATGCCAGTAGCATCAGGAGCAAGTGAAGGTTGGCGCATTACGACGCACAGTCACCAACAGCGCTGCGCTGGCGTCAGCGCCACCGCTCAGCCCAGCCCAGCCACACCACACCACCACAGCGCCCCTCAGCGCAGCTCAGCGCTCTCACCGTGAGCTGAAGGAGGCCATGTGTCCAGCGTTGTCCACGCCGCCCACGCCGATGACGTCGCTCTGGTCAGCGGGGTTGTTGAGTGTGCCGTACAGCGGGCCGTCGTTGCCGATGGCGCTGACCAGCAGGATGCCGTTGGAGGTGATCTCAAGCACCTGCAGCAACCACCCGCATAGCACGCGCAGGCGCGGGTTCAACGTCAGGTGCATGCAAACAGTCCCGTGCCTGTGCATGTGCCTGCCACACAATGCCATTGACATACCCCGCCGGTGGACGCGCCACTGCCAGCTGGTGCACGCTTCATCGTGCGAATGCTGACAGCGACGATATGCTCTTTCTCCCATCCACCCGCATGGCTGTACATACACCAAACGCAACCCATCACATGCACTTCATGCTGTACCCCTTTCCTTGTGCCGCGACGCCCTCTCCCTCCCCTGCGTCCATTGCACCCCCCACAGCCTCCCCCCTGACTTACCTTGTCCACAAAGGGTGCATCCAGGAAGTCGGGGCCCCCGATGGAGAGGTTGATGACCTTGACGCCCACCAGCAGCGCGTAGTTGAAGGCGTCCAGGAACCACGACGTGTACGACACCTGCAGGGGGGCAGGGGGCCAGGGGGGAGGCAGGTAGCACCAGCACGCTTCGCCATGAAACGCTGTTGTACGATGAAGGGCCAGCGCAGAACCAACCCGTCAACAGGAGATGCAGCCAACCAATGGGCCAATTTCAGCCTGCGTAGCTGATGCCGTATGCTCGGGCGCTGCTACTCTGCTGCATCTACCTACCTACCTATAGCCACAGCAGCAGCGCCACCACATAGGCCTGCCCTCGCCCGGAGAGTGCCTGCCTTCGGGCACAATCTGCCCACCCACACATGCACCACTCAGGACCTCACTGCGATGCACTGCCAAGCCAGTACGGGACGCCAGTCATGCGCTATGGCCCCCCCCCCC
>BDDA01000802.1:1725-14852 GCA_001662385.1 Chlamydomonas asymmetrica
CCGGTGTGCGGCGTCAGCAGCTCAGGCAGCGCCGCGTGAAGGCCCGCCACCAGCCCCTCCACGCCGCCAGCGCCCGCCAGCGCCTCGGGGGACAGCGGGTTGCGCGCGATGCCGCCGGGTCCACCGTGGAAGAGCGCAGCGTACGCTGGGTCCACCGCCGCCGCCAGCGCGGCGCAGAGGCTGGCGCAGATGAAGTCCGCCGCCGCCGGCTGCACGCCCAGCGCGGTCAGGCGCTCGTACAGCTCCGCGGCGTGCGTCCAGTCGTCCGCCTGCAGGCGCACACGTAGCGGCGTACTGCAGTACTCAATACGGCACGCCGACTATACATGGCAGGCACCACTGCGCTGCAGGGAGGTAGGTAGTGGTGTTGAGCACCTGAGGCGCATCTGCCCCTCTGCGCGATCCATCACGCATTCGGGGGCTGGCATCAGCTCTGTCAGCAGGGACAATGCAAAGTGTAGGTAGGCGCACTGGCGGTGCCGTGCAGCGGTACAAAGCGTGTGGTGCACACAGCTTCCCATCGGCTCGCTGTGCTCCGCCTACCAGCATGCGTACTGAACATCACCCGGTTCTCCCTCACCGCCCCTGCCAGGCTGGCAAGGCCGGCCATACCGGCCACAGCGACCATAGCAGCCAGCCCCCCCTGTGCTGTACCTACCTGGATGAGTGCGTGCAGCAGCATGAGGCCCTGCAGGTGCTCGGTGCGCGGCCCCAGCAGCGCGCCGCCATAGGCCTGCATGGGGTTGAGGTCCAGGTTGGCGGCAGCAAGGCCCGCCTTGCGCCCACCAGCCTCGCCGCCACCTGCGCCGCCCGCTGCGCCCGCCTGGCCGCCGCCGCCCTGCAGGCACACCCACACACAGGGCGAGGGTGAGGTGAGGTGAGGGCCGGGGTGAGTTGCATGCCAAGACGTGTCAGTACACGTAGCTCGCGCGGCTCGCGCGTGCGTGTGCGCTGTGCTGTGCATGCATGCAAGCCACACATGCTTTCCCCGTGTGCCCCGCGCCGCACAGCGCCCTGCTGTGTTGCCCTGCGGAGCCCATCCAGCCACACACACACAGCCTCCCCCCCCCACACACAGCAGGCGAGTGGCATGCGTGAAAGCCGCGTCGGGGGATCGCATGGCAGGCCACTGCTGCATGTGTGATATATGTACTGATATGTCGTAAGCTGCACGGCCCCTCCAACACCCCTTCTTTCCCTTGCCGTACCTTGCTTCGCCGGGCATCACGCCCGGCACCATGCAAATCCGTAGCATACTAGAATCCCCCGCACCCCTGCATCCCCGCAGCCCTCCTCATGCACGCTGCACACTGCTGCCTATGCAAACACACCGGTATATACATGACACTGGGCGTGGTGACTTGCGCACAGATGGCCTTCACTCGCCCACCTGCTGCTGCTGCTGCGCTCGTGCGTCCACTGCCGAGTCAAACGTGATGACGCCGATCTCATCGATGCTTGCCTTGAGCTGCGCCGCCGCTGCAGCCTGCAGGGTCAACGGGGGAGGGGGGTACAATCAAGGAGCGAACAGCACATACAGTGAGCCGCGGGCGCAAGCAGGCCCGCCGGTGCACACCCTCTGGTCCTTCCTTCACATGGGCTTGCCCGTCAGCTCTGTTCCACACATGCACATGTAAATGATGCATGGCGCGAGCCGCGTACCGCTGTGGAACATCATGCATGGCGAGACACGTGGCATCTGCCAACCATTGCCGCTCTTCTGTAATCATGATAATCTCCACCCCCCACCTCCATGCGCCATGGGATGGATTGCAGGATGGATGGCCGGATGGGGCATGGATGGATCCATGAATCCATGCCCCATCCCTCTGTTGGCCAGTTGCATGCTGTGGGCTGTGGGGTCTCATGCGGCATCATGCGGCCTCCTCATGCGCTGCAGGGAGCCCCTACCTGCTCCTGCTGCACCGCCTCCTCTGCTGGGCCCATGTGCGCCAGCAGCTCACACAGCCCCACCACGCCCGCCTTGACCAGCGCGGCCGCCACTGCAAACAGGCTGCGCGGGGCGGGAAGGGAACCAGGTGCCTGCAGACACGAACACACACCATGGCCAAGGCACACGCCGGTCACAGACCTCAACCAAGAGGATACGTACAGGGGTGTTGTGTGTTTCTCGTCATAGCGTGTCACCCCACGTTCGAACGCAGGCCGCTTGCCTGGTAGTGCTGGAACTTGAGGCCCAGCAGCTGGCCCACCGCCTCTGCGTTCAGCACGCCGACTGCCGCCAGGAAGGCCTGGTTGTCAGGCTGGCCTGCAAATGCGTCCAGCAGCAGGTCCAACACCCTGCACGAGGCGCACGCCCGCAAACAAGCGGACCGTCAAGGAAAGCCTCGAGACTGAGCTGGCAGCAAGGCACAACAGCAGCAAGGTGCACACTGGGGGCAACTTCAAATCCGTGTCGTGGCACTTGCAGGGCGCACCTGTTAGGGTCCAAGTCATAATATCCGATGAGGGCTTGCAGCTCTCGCCGCAGTGCAGGCAACGTCTCCTTGGCGGACGCATCCTCATTCCTCGTGTTGAGGCAGGCCAGCAGCTTCGCGTAGCCCTCGCTGTCCTCCCGCAGCAGGTTGAACCTAAGGCAAGTAGAAAGGTTGCGGTGGGATGACCTCGAAGCAGACGGTAACTTGGTTTCAACGCAGCAGAGCCGGGTTGGCCAACAGGTTGGCGAGTGAGTGCCGCAGCAAGGGCGTACTTGTTGATTGTGTAGTTATTGCGGGTGTTGTAGCGGACCTCCTTCTTCCTCCATACTTCTTGGTCACGCAGCACTCCCACGGCACTCAAGCAGTCGTGTTCCAACGCCTCAAGGGCAGATCGCACATCAACCTGCAGTGCACCAGGTTACCGTTTCAGGCATATGCGCCAAGAGTAGCTGGATTACAGCAGACACTTCTTATGGTCCTGAAAGGGAATCCCCACCATGCATGCGCGAACGCACCTTGCGGTCTTTTATGCAGTGTGTGATAATTTCCGCGAGCCGTTGGCGGGACAGTGAGTCGCCCTCCAGCTTCACCCATAGAAACCTGCAGCACAACGGCGCAAACGTTTGCAGACTGAGATACGGCGAAGCTTTCACGGCTTACTTGGAGGCAGGCAAGAGTCCCGTGCACAAGCCCTTGCTATGCCAAAGCGCAGCCGCACGCACCAGAACACGTCCACTAGGCCAGCCTTGACCTGCTCCGCGCTGGCTGCTTTGCTGATCTCCTCATAGTATGCGTCGATGTCCACAGTGGTCTGCAGCGGTCCGATGCCCTCGCACAAATTAAGACACGAGCAAGTGGCAACACCGAGAAAAACCGAAAACGAAAGCTGAAGGACCCTCACCTTGCTGTGGTTCAGTGTAATGTGCAGAAGCGATTGCTGCACGCCGCTGTCAGCCATGATGTTGTGCAGCAAGTTCGCAGCCTGCGTGGCTGGACTCAAGTCACGTCCTAAACGTTGCCGTGTCACGTCCTAAACATGGCAGCAACGCAGGTAACACGGCAATGCCAACAGCAAGTTCAACATGTGTGTGTGGGGGGGATGGGGCTATATTGGCTGACCATGACTAAGCTGGCTGAAGTGGATGCGGCGGATCATACGCACACATCCAACTCGCATGTCCACAAGCAAGGCCATGCTTACGTCAGGAGGAGGCGCCCTTGGGGCCATGCAGTGTGTTTTACCGGTCACCTTTGCATGGTAGCCTTGCCAGACATACCCCTCCCGGAGGCCAGGTGCATTGTGAAACCTACTCGCACGTGCATTGGCGCCATGCACGCTGATTTGACTGCGATGGAATGAAATTGCGTCCATTGACCTCACGGGGGCCAAACCTAACAGCTTGATTGACTGATGTGGCGGATGTGGGCGGACGCTGCGGGTGCCAATGTACCAGTGCATTGAAGGTGTTGCATGGTTGATGGTGAGCCCGCCGCGTACCACACGCCGCATGCTTCTTGCGGTGTGCTGCACTGAGCCCCTGTGGCCCTCAAGCACGCCCTGTGCCTAGATTGTGAGCCTCTTCTGTTTGTCCGGTCACCTTCTGTTCTTCTAACATGACACAACATACGGCCGGCCTTGGGTTTCATGCAGTGCGATGCCTAGGTACAAAGCAACTGAAACTCAGGGCACTTGCTGTGCGACCAGCCGTTCACCGACCATCGCCACAAATTACCCCTGGGGTGGAAGGCGGTGACAATGCAGGTGGTAGCGCAGATGGGCAAACCAAAGCAGTTGGCGGTGGCATCTAACAAGGCTTGCAGGTGTTGCTGGTGGGGCGGCTGCAAGAAGAGCGATACCATGTGTGAACATCAACAGTGCAACGTTGACATAAATTGGACTACAGGCTACAGGACAGTGCGCGGCAGGGTGCCGTCAGCGCAAGCACTGCATGGGATGCCAAGGCCAGAGGGGATTTGGCCAAGCTATTCCCCATCGCTCTTGTCGCAGTGGTCTACCCAACCATGCACGGGCTGCCGCTGCCAATGCTGCGTCACGCGCCGTTGACGCTGCTACTTCCATAGACAAGGCTGCTGGGAACGCTGGCCAGGGCACTGCCATCGTGACAACTGACAATGACTCCACAGTCGACATAGGCAACTGACAGCCAAGGCGGTCAAAGCAAAAGCGCAGCGTGCACGGATTACACGCGACAGTTGGACCTGCACACAAGCAGTAGGACAGTCCGTGTCCGTGCCTGTGTCAGCATGTGTGCAGGCCCTCCAGGAGGTTGCTGTGGTGCATGCCACAGGCAGGAGTACAACGCCCGGTAGCGCAAGGCGCTGAGCGGGCCACTTGCTCGCACAGAGCATCGCAGATTGCGCTGTCATGGGAATGTGCTGCGATGCCAGCTGTCACCACTGCGGGGGCGCTGCGCTTCCCACCCTAGCCGCCAGCCAGCCAGCGGTAAGCACAGGTGACGAGGCAAACAGACTGGGCCAGCATAAAAACTGGACTGCCTTGGTTGACTTAGGATTGCATGCGATTGACAGGAACGAGCGATGTGCGGTGAGGGCCCTAACCAGCGCATTGGTATGCATGCAGGGGACGGTCCTGACTGCACACCGCGGGGTGAGGTGAGGAGCGGCCCTGCTCAATGCCACCATCTCCCCAACTAGCAACGCGTGTCAGCGCACAGGCACACCGCCGCAGCACGGCAACCACGCAATGTGTCGCTACTCGCCACCCAGCGGGCACGTCAGCTGCCTGTCCGCAGAGCAGCTCCCAAATCCAGCCCTGCGCTGTGCCCTATCAGCACCTGCAGCCTAGTGCGGCCTAGCTAGCTGCGCCCGATGGCTGCGCGTCAGCGCCTGCTGCTGGCGGCTGCTGCTCCTGCACGATGTGGGGCTGAGCCAAGGCTTCCGATGCGTCTGCTGACTCAGGCACCCCAGACGGGTGTGCGCCTGGCTGGTGGTGGTGGTGGTGTGAGCCTTCCACATCCACCATCATGGCATCACCCTCGCCCTGCTCCGGTGCCTGCTGCTGCCCCTGATGCGCCTGACCTGGCTGCGCGTCACTTCCGCCAGGGGCCACCACGTGCTGCCCCGCGCCTTGGCCCTGCTGCTGCTGCTGCTGCTGCAGGGCAGGGTCTGCAGGTGTGGTGGCGCTGGCGGGCTGCACACCCAGCTCGCCGCCATGCACTGCCGCCGCCGCTGAGGCCAGGAGGGGCATGCTGCTGCTGCTGGACACCACCTGAGCAGTGCTGAGCGTGGCGCTGTCAGGCGGCGCCTGCACGCCACCAGGCGCGGCACCTGGGCCCTGCTGCGTAGGCTGCTGCTGCTCAGTCGAAGCCGTGGCGTCAGCACCAGCCTGCGCAGCGTCTAGTGCGCCCTGTGCATGGGCAGTGGATGGCAGCGCAGCTGGTGCCGTTGCTGTCGCCGCGCCGTTGGCGCCATCCACGTCCATGGCGTCCGCCGCTGCAGGAGGCGTGGCGGCAGGCGGGTGTGCTGAGCCTGGCAGTGAGGAGGGTACGTGCTGGTGCTGGTGGTCCTCAGCCGCCACGTCCATGGGAGCAGGACCGCCAGCGCCGCTGGCGCCATCAGCACCATGCGCGTCTGCGCCCACTGCCCCACCGTCTGCTGCTGCTTGCGCTTGCGGTTGTGGAGGCTTTGCGCCTGCGCCTGCGGAGGGCCCGCTGCTGCCTGGCACTGCGCCGCCGCCGCCCCCTGCTTGCTGAAGGTGGTCTGTGCTGCTGCTACCAGCTCCCGCCTCCTGGCGTCGCGCGTCCATCTCCTGCTGAGCTAAAGCCTGTGGAGACACGCAGGGTTGTGACGGAACCACACTGCGGATTCAAGCCAGCTGCCACTTGGGCCGACACAAGCTCGTGCTTGAGCTACGCATGCAAGCGTGGTGTAGATGCGTGTGTCACAAGCGGGTACACACGTGTGTCACAAGCGGGTACACACGTGTGATGTACATGTGCCTGACATTGCCGTTACCTGGTTGCTTCGATGTTTGCACTGGCATGACAGCAAATCCAAGACAGACAGCAGCCACTCACCGCTGCTGATGGCAGGGCTGGGTGGTGGTGCGCACCGTGGCGAGGACACGGCTTGCTGCGGGCATCCTTGACCTGAACAACACAGCACAGCACCGACAGCATGCCCGTGGCACCACTGAGGGTAGATTGGCAGCGGGTGCGGCTGATATGCTGCTCAACAAAGCACAACTGGCACTTGAGTTTGATCTGTACAACGCTGCATACTGGAACTTGGTAGAGCGCGAACAAGCACCAACAACTTGCCGGCTTGATGTGTGGGAAGCGAGAAACCATTAGCTCCTCGCATTTCTCCTCTGTAAAGAAGCGCAGGAGCACACAGCGGTGTCAGAGCCTTGTCCCAGCACGCAGGCAGTGTTTCAGCGCTGATCTTTGCGCATTCAAGCTGAAACGCTTGGAAGCAAGAACAAGTCCTCTCTGGTTACACACCTGTTTGAAACCAGCGCAAAAGCTCCAGCTTCACCTCCTTTGTCTTTGTGCCTGCGTAGAAAGGCGTCAGCTTACGCTCCCACTTGCGCACGCGCCCCAAAAACAGTTCCTTTGTGGCAGGGCCACGTGCTGCGCTAGCGCGGGTGGTCATGGCTCACAGGCCCTTGCAGGCCCCAATGAGGTGGACCTGCCCACAGTGACGCAGGTCCTCGGATGAAAGCGCAACTTCAACTATGGAACGAACGGTTGGAAGCGGGTCTACGCCGCACAGTTGCTGGTGTGTACCAGTTGTTGGTTGTTGACTGCACATACGTGGGGCATGTGGGAGTTAAACACGTTTCGCGCGCTGGTGATGCGTTGGTCGACGTCCCACAATGCACCTGGATTGTGTATTGCATGTCTGCATGCACTGCGTGACATGCACATCACAGCACCCATTACATGAAGGCAACCTAGCATTGATGATGCATTCTTTTTATTCTTTTAGTCCTATGTCGACCTGCTGCCACCTGCGTCCCCTTGCGTAAGGCCTGGCTGCTATGCTACAGGCAGGTGCCGCACCACTCACCCTAAGCCGCACACCACACACTGACAGTTAGCGCACGGCAGTGTGAGGTGGCAGAACATGCACACCACGCATGGGGACGGTCGTGTTGGTGCCCGCTGCGTTGTGCCCATAGCTATGTCAGTGCACTGGTCGCACGCCAGTCCAACCCAAGCACCCACCGCTGTCGTGCTCCCACAAGACACATCACAGCTCCAGGTTTCATGACATGGGCGCATGATGGGCACAGCGGCGTCCCGAGCATGGAGGGGGGCTGTGTGTGCATTGCACGCATCAGTCGGGCGACATTCGATCAGTGCACGCTTCAAGTTCACGTGTCTTTTGAAGCAGATGAAGGCTCACAGCAGTTCCAAGTACACTTTGTACCTATTTCAGTCTACCTGTGTATCAACGTCTCTCTGCTCAGCGCTGCAGCTGCTACAAGTTCGCAAGTCCCGCGCTGTGGTTTCGGCGCAAGAGTTTTGGTGCAACGGAGGCCTAGCTTGCTGTTTTCAAGGCTTGTGTGACAGCTGTACTATCTAACTGACATTGCTGCCCCAACAGACCGGTTTTAAACCATAGCGAGCTTTTCAGGAGGAGGCGCCGCGTGCAAGTAGCCTGCGGCCATGGCGGCGTTTGGGTCGCCAGCCCCGCAAAGCAGCGTGGGAAGTGGGGCCCCGCAGCAGCACACACTCCAAGAGCTTTTACTGGACGAGGTCCCGCTGCCAGGCACGGCCCTTGCGGAGGAGCTGGACCAGCGCCTGCTGCTGCAGCTGCGTGACGGGCGCAAGGTGCTGGGCCACCTACGCAGTTTTGACCAGTTTGCTAACATGGTCATTCAGGATGCGGTGGAGCGCATTATTGTGGGCGACCAGTACGGTGACATACCACTAGGACTGCAGGTGCGGGGGTGCACTGTATCCAGGCTGGCCGCTTGAACTGGCAAGCTGCTGGAACTTCACAACACCGCCAAGCTACAGAATCGTTGCTTTCTGTTTGTTGAACGCCTGCTTGCTGCCGCTCGCTTCGGGCATGCTTTAAACTCGTCTGCCTGCCAACCCGTTGACTGCGTGCCGAAACAAACTGTCATGCAGGTGATCCGTGGAGAGAACATTGTTCTGTTTGGGAGAGTGGACCCGGCTCGTGAGGTGCCTCCAGGGTTGACGCGTGTGAGCGCACCCGCAATCAAACAAGCGCAGAAGGGCGAGCGAGAGCTAGCCAAGCTCAAGGGCACGCTACGAGCTCGCATGGACTTCCTGGACTTGGAATAGCAGATGATACTAGCAGCAGCGGCGGCAGAAACACTGGAGCGTCAGCAAGCATGGAGCCGCACGCCGCAGTGCTTTCGCACCACTTGCACGCTGCAACGTGAGGGCGCAGCCACGGGGGTGTGCTACTCGAGAAGGCCTTGCGTTGGCGTGGCGTGCTGCTGGCCGCCTGGTCAGCTTCGCCAGCTCTGCGTGCGTGCGCTACACCTTGCGTATGCGCTGGTAGTGTTGGTGCACCACTCCGCGAGCGCGACTCGCTGCGGACTGATCCGTGCGCAGCCAGGCATTCATGCTGCCAGGCCGTGCTGGGCGTGATGGCGGGCCAGGATTTTCTGCTGGCTGCAGGACTTCCTGTATGCATGTTGGCATTTCCTGGTGCGGTCTGGTCGGCCCATGCACGCTGTGTGGCCTAGCAGGCATGTGGATATATGGTGTGGCACGCATCACCTGCCTGCACTGCACCGCGCTGGGCCCCAGCCGGTGTGTTCATGCCTGCGCAGTGCACACCTACATGCCTTGTACGCTGTGTGGATCCGCCTGCTTCACGCTGCCGGCCTCTACAGGCATGGCATGCATCGCTACCCTCATGCTGCGCTGGCTTGCACACAGGCACTGGGCCGTGATGCTTCCACATACGCACGTTGGCACACGCACAGCACTGCCAGTGCTGCATGATGTCGTCCGCCCGCCGCAGCCTGAGATGCATGCACTGACGTATGAGCTACACGATTATGCCGAGGCTTGCCTTGCCACTGGCCGACGTGTGTGCAAGCTGCAAGGTGTGGGGATTCCACAGACATTTATTTGGGCCTTGGGTGGCTGGCTGTCAGGTGTGTGATAGCTGAGGGCGCCGCACGTGGACGCCAACCTGCTGTGTCCTGCACTCAAACCAGGGTCATCCGCGTTGTATGCGAATGCAGTGCGCATGCCGCTTGGTACCCTTTGGCGTGTGCTGCCATACCGCTGCTTCACCACTTCCCCTTCCCTCCTTCCCAATTGCCATCACAGCTGACGCGCTGACCCAACCTGCATGCGCTTCACCCGGTGTGTGTTCCCCCCCTGGCCCCCCCCTGGTGTGTGGCAACCTCCTGGTGCATATGTCTGATGGCCGCTGGCGGCCATATGTTACATCAGGTCCCACGTCAATCACACCACGAGTGTATCGTGATCGCGCTCAAAAGCAGCAAAACAGTGTTGCGCCACCCGCTGCACGCTCTCCATTCCGGTGACCAGCCTGCCACCAGCAGCAGCACTGGGACCAAGGAACGGTGGAATTGCGTGCGCACCAGCACGCTGCCTGGCACATACATGCATGCATGCATGCATGCATGCATGTGTGTGGATGCGTGTGCCAGCCATGGCTAGCGGTCTATCAGGATGCACCCCACCGCAAACACGCTGCGGCGGCATTGTGACCGCATGTGATGAGTGCATGCGGCTGTCAGGCAGCAGCAGCAGCAGCAGCAGCAGCAGCAGCATTAGCGGCAGCAGCAGTACGCAGCGCAGGCCTCGCAGATGGGCGTGCGTGGCCTGAACCAACCGGCAAACCTCAGCGGCCTAAGCGAACTCCATTCCGTAGCTTTTCTCGCACATATTGACTGACCACGCCTCATGAGACGTTTGCCATGAAGCCTACCTGCATGGTTCAGCCGCCCCGAGCGAAGGACGCCGCCAAACGCATGTACGCACCCCTCGGCGGCAGGGCGCAGTGCACGCGTGCATGAGGCTGGTAGCTCCGGTGCTGCCTGAGCGCGCTGCATACAGGGCAAGCATGGTAGCACAGGCGAGCAAGTGTGCACTGTTCGCAAGGGTTTGAGGTGCAACGCATAGCCTGACGTCTGGGGGTGGGCGGGTGCATGCGCAGGAGGTGTGTACCACAGGTCGTAGTGGGGAGCACTGTCAAGGCGAGCACACGCATGCGCAACAGCTTTCTTCTGCGCCTGATACTCTGTGTGCTTGGGATTGGCACAATGGGCGGATGCTGGGGCGACCTCTCGGATGTCGAGGCCTCCTCTAGACCTGTGGTGTGTGGTGTGGCAGGCCTGCCCTTGCTACTGCTAATGTGGTGCTCTAGTGAAGGTTCAGCAGGAGCCCAAGCCGTCCATACCACCGGTTCGTTGAACGCACTCGTTATCGAACCGGCGCCCAAACTATTTTGCGTACCCTTCGAGAAAGCCTTTTTGAACATACGCTTGGCTGACCTCACCTCACAATTGACTTGCGCCACTGTCCAATGCGCACATAGCCCCGCCGGGCATACAAAAACGCTTAGAGCAGTACCGGACGACCTTTTCAGCTAATATGCTGTAAGCTCTTTCCGCTATTCGGGGTGTACACGCTGGGCTGAAGGACACCAGAGGTGTTGCTCTGCAAGCACGCAGGAGACCAAAGCAAAATGCAGCTCTCTCCCCTCAGAGGACCCCATGCCACAAGGGAGCAGAAACTTGCTTGCCGTCAACTACGGCCGCTGCTGCTGAGAGCAACAGGCCGCAGTAGACTGACGTGTTGTAGAGTTGCGGCGGTCTCAGCGGCGTATGCAGGCACCAACTTGCCACCCCCGCCGCCTCTTGCTCAGCTTATATCCAAGGTAAGCGCAGCAGGTGCTTGGTGTTGCTCAGTCACCAGCCATTAGTGCAGACCATTGCGCGTCCAGTCAAACTGGCGTGCGTTTAGGTGTTGGGCGTTGTTGATATTCACGCGCCCCTGGGTGTTGTGAAACGGTTCGTCTGCTTGAGCAGGTTTGCACATGTTCTTTTTGTTTCTGAACACAGTGGCAGTTAAGCTGCCAATGCACTGTCCCGTTGCTGTGAACGTGTCGTGTTTGTTTTAACTGCTTGCCTCTGCGCAACCTGAACGTGCGACAAGGGCCCCTATGGCACTGACCCCAACACCTTTCTTTAGCTTTTCTAAAGCAGCGGCTCGTGGTTTCGCATCTTTGTGTTCAGGTGTAGGGTTGTGTGCAGAGTGTGTGTCCACGCGCGTGTGTGAGCATGCATATACGCGTCGGACCAACCCTTTTTAGTTTGGTGCTCCATGGGTGCCGCATTGGTCAATGACTACGATGCTGAAGAGCAACCCGGTGGTACATGGGCGGTGCGCCTGTTGTCTACACTGCAGCGCACCAACAGTGCGAAAACACACTGTTTTGTGCTTTCCATGCTTTGCAGTTTCCTGCGGTGCCAAATCTGCCTCCCACCCCAGCAGCGGATCGAGGGCTCTTGGATGTGGTGCCGTATTTGGTGCGCCTGGCACTGTCAGAGAAGAAGCTCTTCGGCTACCTGGCTGCAGCGCTGGCGTGCATGGTGGTGTCAAAGCTGTCAGGTGAGGTGTTACAGTGTTGCCGTGACTCGCACCGCCTCTGTGAGGCACTGTGTGGGGCTGCAGGCCCCAGCAGGTGCGCTGTGCGAGTGTGCCTGCTGGACGACAAAGCGCCAGGATATGCCGACAGGCCTGCGGCAGAGGTTCAGTCCAGGCGCGGCTTCAATCACTGGACGTCCACGCTTACTCGCCCTCAATATGTTCTGTATTCGTCATGGTCTTGCTGAAGCCGGCAGCGTTTGGTGCTGCCCAGCGCTGCTGCCTTGTGTAGTGCGGGTACACGCAGGCGGGCACATCCCCTTGCCACCAGCATGTCAGACAGCAGCCCCCTTGTAGTCGCCGTTGTTCCCTGTGCGATTGTGCGCTCGTTCGCGCGCTGCTTGCTGACCTGTCCACCTGTCTGCTTTGCGCAGGCCTCACCATCCCCCTCATGTTCAAGAACGCGGTGGACGCCCTTTCCGTGGTGAGCCAGCAGCGGTCTCTGCTTGGCACCCTGCAGCCGTCGCCGATAGCATGGCTAAACTCGTAGCCTTCGTGTCGGTGTCAATTAAGTACACAATGAGCGCATGGCGGATGGACAGGCGCTGGGCGCGAACATGTTAGCAAGCCCCTCATGGGTGCATGCAGCTGCGGTCATGGCATGCCTGCTGCTTCTGCTATGGTGGTGTGACCTACACCCCACAGACGATAGCCACACCACATCACACTGCTCTGCACGTGTGTGCATGTGCACTCGGTGCTGCACCCGCACAGCCGCATCCTACATGATGCACTGTGGTTCGTCAACCTGTGTCAACCATGTGGTGCAGGGCAACAGCGCCGCTGCCAGCGCTGCCGCCGCTCAGGCTGTGCTGGCGTATGGCGCGATGGACCTGCTCAAGTCGCTGGGCAAAGAGCTGCAGAGCCCCTGCTTCACACCCGTCAGCCAGGTGAGGGGGCAGAGCAGTGAGGGGCAGTGAGGGGAGCCTCACTGTGCGGAGCCGCGGGGTGACAGCGTGCGCCCCCCCCCCCCGCGGATGTACGATGTTGCGATGTTACGATGATCGTAGGAGCGTGTCGGCCAAAAGGCCCATCT
>BDDA01000803.1:8867-53046 GCA_001662385.1 Chlamydomonas asymmetrica
ATGGTGACCCGGCCATACAGGTCCCACCATGCAGTCGCACCTTGATGTCGCCCGGCCCCAGCTCTATCCCATCCACCGCCAGCCTGCCGGTCTGCTCAAACTCCAGGAGGGCCTCTGCGGGTAGCGCCTTTACCGCCTTGGCCACCGCCGCCATGGCCTTACCCAGACGCTTGCCCAGGGCCTGGCGGTGCAGCCGCGATGATGCGTTACACGCAAGCACACGGCAGGCACATGCACGTTTCAGCTGGGTCAGCTGCTAAGCCTTTCAATCAGCACACACAATGGTGTGCATGGAGTGGTATGTATGTCCATGCCACATTCGGCCGGTCTGTGATATGGAGGACGCAGCTCGGCGGTCTGCGGCAAGGTGGGTGTTCCCTGTACGGTGCCTACTCAAGAGAGGCGAGGCCACGACGCCTTGCGGCAGGCCCGCCCCACCGCGACACCAGTGTGCATCAAGCTGGATCACATCGCGGCAATGACGACAAAACCCCTCAACAAGCCTCGAATCGGGCAGTGGCAACGCTGAACCAAACAGGCCAGTATCATGGTCTGAGAAGGGCAGCCGCGTACGCCACCACCGTTCACGATTTCCCACTCACGACCTACACTTGGAACCTTCAAAAGGCCTGCAAGACTGCTTCCCAGTGATATGCAGTGCCCCTGCCCCTGTCGTGAGTGATTGTGCCGGTTCCCTCTAGAGGGCGGCCTTGGGCCTCTGGCTGGCTGGCCGAGCGTAAACAACAACAACACAATTGCACGGTGGTACGTGTGGCGCTGACTATCAATGTAGCCCCCACCTGCCAGTCGGGCTCCGCGCGCAGGCTGGCGTACTGCAGCGGGTCGGCGCACACGCGCAGCTCGCGCACGTTGAGCTCACTCTCCACGTACTCGCGCAGCTCGCCTGCTCACGCACACGCGTGCAGGGGTGTGTGTGAGAGTGTGTCAGAAAGAGCGCCCAAGGGGCATGCAGTGTGATTCCCGTGGGGCCATGCAGTGTGCATATGCGTGTGCGTATGGATGAAGACTGCACCTGACCTAACGTGATGAGAGTGTGTGCGTGTGCGTGCGTTAGACAATGCAACCTGGGACAATGACATTTAGTAGCGAGAGGAGGCATATGGCTGGTATGCGCACATGCTGCATGGCACACACATATCGCTAGTACAGCCACCAACACTCGAGTAACAGCGGGATCCATCAACGACAGATGTTGCGTAGTCCGTCTCAACCATCTCAATGCGGTGATCTTGCCAGGGGAGAGGGGCACGGCCACCGCATTGAGGTAGTCGAGAGGGACTACGCAGCGGTTGTGGCTGTCGGGCAAGCAGGCCAAGGCGGAGGCGAAGGCAAGGGAGCAACACGGCGCTGCGCTGCTGCGCGGGGCGCTTATGCGCATGGCTCCTCTCGGCCTCACCTGACATGTCTGTGAGGAAGTCGTTGTCGCTGTGCACCACCACCAGCGACACCAGCGGCGTCTTGAGCGGCCGGTTGCGCTTCTCGCGGATCACGCGCCCCAGCTCCACCACGCGCTGCACAGCACACAGCACAGCGCGGGTCACAAGGCACATGGCATGATATTGCACCCCGTCACTTGCACGATTCCAATATGTTGCATCGGACCACTTAGCCACCAGCCAAACAAGCGGCTTGAATCCCTCAACACTGGCAAATGAGCAGCATCATGGACCAGCCGCTAAAGATGCACGGAAAGAACATTCCCGCGTTGCAGTGCAACAACTCTGGTATCGTATTAGACGGGAGACTATGTGGCATGGTTAACAGCATTGCCCTCCTAATCAAGCCCTGAGCAGCTAGCCATGCTGGAACGTTTTTGGGGTCCAGGGTGGGGCAGGGATGCAAGCGGGGTGTGCCCTGGCCTGCCGCGTGCAATCGCTTATGCGGGCAGCTACCTGCATTCGGTCGACGCTCTGCTGGATGCGCGCGTCGCCCTCCTGCTCCGCCTCCACGGGGGGGAAGGCGCAGAAGTGGACGCTCTCCGGCGCGTCTGGCCCCAGGCACTTGCGCAGGTTCTGGTACATGGCCTCCGTCAGGAAGGGCGTGAAGGGAGCCATCACCTGCGCGCAGGCGGGATGGCATGCATGCATCCGGTCTCGCTAGGGGCAGTCTTGAACAACACACATTCTCAACAAACGACCTACATCCCACTCAGCAGTCGATGCATACCGAGCTCTGTGTTGCCCACACCCATGCACTTGCACACTCACGGCGCTGCGCCTCGCTCCCTCCCTCTCACCATCTCACCCCCTAACTGCCTGCCTCACCTTGCAGACCTCCAGCAGCACGTTGAAGAGGCACGCCAGCGCCATGGCGCTGTCCTCCGGCCCCTTGCCGCCCTTGAGACGCTTGCGGTTGTACCTGACCACGCAGCAGCAGCAGCACCAGACAACGACCAAACGCTGAGCCCCACGACGTGCCCCAAAGCACGTGCCAGGGTGTGCAATTGTGCATTAGTAAACCATGGACGAGGCCCAGCCTGCCGTGCCCTCGGACACACATAGCCGCGATGCGCATGGCCCCAGCAGCTCTCTCTCTCTCTGACTAGTCACTACTCACCGCACGTAGATGTTGGTGAGGCTCTCGATGAACTTGACCAGGTAGGGCACCACGGTGTACAGCCGGTACGCGCCCATCTCCGCCGCCACGTACGCGGACAGAGAGCGGCTGGCGGCGCCAATCCACCTGCGCGGCGGCAGCGGCAGCAGGGGGACAGCGCACGGCAGCGCAAGGTGAATGGCAGCCAGAAACTCAGAACATGCCGTACAACTACCAGTGTCGTACAACAGACGCGGCAAACATGCAGATGAACATGTGTATTATCCGCATAGCTATCAGCATAGCTATTAACCACACAGGCAAACAGAACACGAAGGCTCACAAGCGCATGTTGTTGTGCCATCCAGTGAGGCAGCTTAGTTTTCAGCCACGCATGCGGCCACAGGCTAAGGCACCATGCACACCTGTCCAGCACGTTGGTTGCCTGGTCCACCGCTACCTCAGCAGGCCTGAACGGCTTGCCGGCCTCCATCTCCCACCGCAACACGTTCTGCGTGCACGTGAACGCATACGCGGAGCAGCACAGCGGCCGCACAGAGCAGCACGTTAGACGGGTGCAGGCAGGCACTGGTGGGAGGTGGCAGATCAACTACGGTACGCAGCCGCAGGACGTTGACTCAAGCCGGGCCTGCATGCAGCCACCTCACCACCGCCCGCGCCTTTCCGCTGGCCGCCCCTTGCAGTTCAGCAATCCGCAACCCCACCACGCTGCCCCCCTGATTGCAGCACGCCTGCCACACGTGTGTCATACGCACATGTGCATACCCTCAGCTGAGGACCGCTGAGCACCACTTGCCTGTTGCACTTGTTGCAAGTCTCGGCACGCATGATGATTTGCCCCCTCCCCCACCCCCACCCCTACCCCATCCCGCGACTGCTCGCCACGCCTCCCCCTCATCATCATCATCATCAGCCGCCCTCACCTGGACCAGGAAGCGGTAGGCGTTGTACCAGGGCAGGAAGACGTCTTTGACCACGCCAAACACGCCCTCCTCGCGGAAGCGCAGCGTCTCGGCGCGCACCACGGGGCTGTTGATGAGGTACAGGCGCAGCGCGTCGCTGCCGTACTTGTCAATCACCTCGTTCGGGTCCTGCGCGCCCGGGGCAGCGTGTAGAGGGGTAGGTATTGGTTTGTTGTGGGTGTTGCGGTGGGGTGACAGCCATGCAGGCATTGTTGCATTGTGCTACTTCTTGGAGGCATGAACGGTCACCCGCCCCAAACCGATTACCAGTATCGGCAGCAGTACAGATAACAGATGTGATGACGGTTGCGGCATCACCCAGGTGAGTAACCGGGCAAGGCAGCCTTTGGTAAAGCAGAGAGAGACAGGACAGGCGTGGAGTGCATGGCAGCCGAGCATGCATGCGTGTGCCCTGTGGTGATGCGCTGTGGTGATGCATGCGTGGCCTCACTGGGTAGTTCTTGAGCCGCTTGCTCATTTTCTTGCCGTCCGCCGCCAGCACCAGGCCGTTGCACACCAGGTTCTTGAACGCGGGCTTGTCAAAGAGCGCTGTGGATAGCACCATCAGCGTGTAGAACCAGCCGCGGGTCTGGTCCAGGCCCTCTGCATGCGCCAGAACACATCGCACAGCACACGCAGCATCCCGTGACTCATTGAGACGCAAGTGAAACAAACGCGTTGCGGACATCCCGTTCTCCCACACGGCTGCTGACATACAGAAACTTGCTCACATGCACCAGCGTGGCGTCCACCTTCACGGCAGTCACGGGCTACACACTGCATGCAAGCCAAGTGCGAGGTGAGGAGGCAGTACATGCGTGCATGCGGTACACACGGTACGTGCGGTACACACGAGCGCGGCACCTACCCGCCACAAAGTCCGCAGGGAAGTTGGCCTCAAAGAGCTCCTTGTTCTCAAAGGGGTAGTGCAGCTGGCCGTACGGCATGGAGCCGCTCTCAAACCAGCAGTCAAACACGTCGTCCACGCGCCGCAGCACGCCCTTGCCCTGCATCACCAGGCAGCGCCAGCGCCACGGCCCCCCACACAGCGAATTTGGTACCGAACAAAAATCATTGTTTGGTCTTGCAGCTGCAGCAGCAGCAAAGCTGACAATGTGCCCCTGGTTGATGGGTGCGCATCATGAACGCAGGAGCAAGCGTGTTTCCCATGAGTGCAGACCGCATGTTTACATGAATAACATAATGGCAGGCTGCTGCCTTTGCGCCATGTGGCATTCCGTGGGGCCCTTCCCTGGAGAAGCTACCGGCGTGTGTGGGGAGCTGGCAGCGCGGCTGCTCACCTGTGTGCTGGGGATGGTGAGGTGGTCGATGAAGTGTCGGTGCAGGTCAGTCACCTGGTGGAGGACAAGCACACGAGCGCCACAGCAGCGCAGCACGTGTCAGCGCCAGCATGCCAATGATACGAGCAGCAACAGCAGCAGCAGGTTGAGTACAATTTAGGGCTCCGTACCAGTGACCAGGAGCTTGCCGGCGCAAAGGCCTGTGCTCCCTCAGCGTGAAGACTCTCACAGGGGTAAGACTGAGCTGCACACAAACCACGGAGGCATCTCCCCCGAGCCTCCCCCGCCCCCCCTCACCTTGTGCCCCGTGCGCTGCTCCAGCTCCTCAATGCTGCCAATCACCACCAGCTCCTCACCGTCCTCGCTGGCCCAGATGGGGATGGGCGTGCCCCAGAACCGACTGCACCACACAGCGCACAACACACGACACGACACGACACAAGGGCAAAACAGCGCCGTCAGCAGCAGCAGCAGCAGCAGCAGCATCGCAGCGGACAAGCGAGCGTAAACAGGTGCGCCAAGCAGAATGCGACCAGCCGGCTGCAGCGAGAGGCGGCGAAGGCAAAATCGTGCCGCGCAGGGGCGTGCCGCCCGCACCTGCGGCTGATGGCCCAGTCGTGCGCGCCCTCCAGCCAGTTGTGGAAGCGCTTCTCCTTGACGTACGTAGGCACCCAGTACGTTTGCTACGCAGCGCACGCACATGCAGGGAGAGGGGGCCAGAGGGATGTGTCAGAGAGTCGCAACAGCCACCCTCTGACAACCTCCGAGCGTGAAGCATGGCAGGTGGCGCGCACAACATGCAGCACGCTCGCTCCAGGCAGCGCAGCAGTAATCACACTACATCCAGCAGTACAATTGTGTACTACCAGCTCAGGTGCCCTGCCCTCATTTCAGGGCGCGAATGCACACACACGCACGCGCGGACCACACAAATGTGA
Source organism: Chlamydomonas asymmetrica (assembly GCA_001662385.1). Classification (NCBI taxonomy): domain Eukaryota; kingdom Viridiplantae; phylum Chlorophyta; class Chlorophyceae; order Chlamydomonadales; family Chlamydomonadaceae; genus Chlamydomonas; species Chlamydomonas asymmetrica. The sequence continues at coordinate 14,646 of BDDA01000803.1, forward strand.
ACGATTGTCAGGTGCAGTCTCGATACAAACACTTATGCAGACTGCGTGGTCCCACAGGGAACCTCAAGTATTAAGTCCCCCCTCACCGCGTTGTTGGCCAGCAGCTTGTCCTTGATGTCCTCCACACGCACAAACCAGCTGGGCACTGCGCGGTAGATGAGTGGCGTGTCTGAGCGCCAGCAGAAAGGATAGCTGCAGCACACGCGGCAGAGGCACGCAAAAAGCCAGATTCGATCCGTTAGGCGTCCATTAGTGCCAGGCATCAGCACAGCTGTCCCCCGGATTGCTTGGAATGCATGGTGCCGTGACAGCAACAACACTATCAAACTTGTACACGCCTGCGTGAGATGCTGATCACATGCGACACACACTACAGATGATACTCCATTCACTGACGCCATCCCCGGCGCCATCCGCAGTGGCCCGCCAGGCTGCTGGTCGCGGTGTGAATCCGTCATCGGGCGACCTGCCGCTCGCCCTCCCTGGCCTACCTGTAATCGTTGGATAGGGGGCATGCTGACAAGAGCAAGGAGCTGCATAGTGGCCCTGTGCAATGCATGATGTATTCCGCCTGGACCCCCGCCTAACCTGGCAGGCCTACCTGTGGGTGATATTGGCGTTGTCCACCAGGCGGCCCATCTCCTTGATCTTGTGGATGATCTCCTTGTCAGCCTCCTTCACCTGCCTGAGGACACATGGCGGGGCGGACACGGCAACAACGCACGTCGGGCTTCACGCGTGCAGCTGGGTCCATGCGAAACGCCCTGGCAGGCTGCCGCATGCAAGAAGTCGCGTGCCGCACAAACCTTCACAAACACAAACCATCAAGAACACCATCAGGCTAAAATTGCAAGCCTTAAAAAAACATGCAATGTTGCGAGAGTGCGACAACCGTGGCCGGCACAAGCATACCAATCCAGAGCATGACACGCAGCGCGCTTCCGCAGCACTCCACCATCACGCGCACTGCATGGCTCCATGGCAACCCTTGCTTCAACACACATATGCATGCATGCATGCAGGCACGCAGGCAGCTGCTGGTGGTCTCACATGCCCGCGAAGTCTGTGACCTCCGGCGTGAACCTGCCGTTGAGGTCCACGGGGCAGGGGATGCCCTCGCCCTTCTCCACCACGCCCGCCGCCAGGCACACGCGGTAGTCGTCCTCACCAAACGCGGGCGCCTGCGCTGACACAGAGGCACGAGGCACGAGGCACGGCCCGGCATGGCACAGTGTCAGCAGGGGTGAAGTACAGGAGTATATGGCTCCAGTGGGGCCATGCCGCGTGCATATGCGCAAGGATGAAGCCCGCACCCCTCGGCATGGTTTTGTGTGAGCAGCAGGCAAACGCCAGGATTGACGCAAGCAGCAGGCGCGGAAGTGACCGCAAGCAGGTCACCTATCTTGCATGAGTCCTAGAGCGCGTGCTTGTGCGAGGACTGATGAACAAAGCCGTGATGACTGCAACGTGTCAGATGATATGCATGCCCGGTGCTGATGGTGGTAGGCGGATGCTGGAGGGGTCTCAGACTCGCGGCAGTATCATCCTTGAGCACGAGGCTCGTTTGATTCGGGAAAAGGATATTTGGTTTTACGCCGGATCATCACAGAACACCACCTCCAAGTGACAGGCGCCCACACCACCTGCCTGCACATGCGCCAGACACATGAGGAACGCCTGCCCATGAACGAACTATGCATGCTCTTGGAATCGGGAAATGCTATGCACAATGCCACCCGTCCAAATGCCCCCAATATCCCCTCCGATACCTTCCAATACCCCTCCCCTCCAGCCTCACCTGGTGTACGATGCCCGTACCGCTGTCGTCAGTCACGTACGTGTCCGACAACACGCGGAAGGCCGCCGGCGCAAGGTGCGCAAAGTACGGGAAGAGCGGCGTGTAGCGCAGCCCCACCAGCTCCGACCCGGGCATCTTGGCCAGCACCGCGAAGCCGCCCTCGGGCGGGTCGTCCTTCTTTGCGCCCTTCTTGGGCTTGGGCACCGCGCCGGGGAGCGCGGGCAGGCGCGCCTCTGCGACGATGTAGGTCTTGCCGCTGGCCGGGTCACGCACCTGCAGGGCGAGGGCCAGCAGGTGCGGAGTTGACGATGAGGAACATGCAATGGCGTACCGGAATATTAGGAATAAACTGGATTGTGTCGGCGAGTGTGTGGGGCGGCGCGTGCATTGCTGCTGGGACCACCTGCATTGTGCTGGTTCCTACGTGCCCAGAGTACCCAAAGGAAACGCTTTGCTACAGTGTGTTGCACATACTGCGGTCTGCACCAGCACAAGCCACGCCACCAAGACCGCGTGACCTCAAGAGCAATGCGTGATGGTCCAAATCCTCAGGCGGGCCTCATCCCACCACACTAGTAATCATGGTCTTCATGAGCTGATCCACTGGAGTTAAGCGTAGGCGTCAGCCCGGGTCTGAGGCCTACGCTTAACTCCACTGGATGAGCTCAAGCAGACCATGATTTGATCGCCTCAACATCAGACAGGTGCCTGAGTTGGATGCATTACTTGTGGGGCGTGTGCAAAGCCCGCCCAAGCAGGAACAGTTCGCCAGCCATGCACAATAGGTACATGATGGTGTAGATCATGTCATGCCGGATGCCATGTGGGTCACGCATGGCATCATGCAATTGCGTGTGTACGGCAAGGCTTTGGTTGGTGGAGGGTGATACAATACGTAGTGGGGCGGGAAGAATTTTCAAGTCCATCACACCATTTGGGTGGCCCCTCTACTGTTTTCCCATGTATGAGTTAGCACTTGGTTACCATATGATTTATTATATGAATGATATCCCACCTTGACGTACGTGAGCGTGGGGTGCACGCACAGCGCGACGTTGGAGGGCAGCGTCCAGGGCGTGGTGGTCCAGGCCACCAGCGCGGCGCCATCCGGGTCACCCTCCACTGGGAAGGAGATCATCACAGCGGGGTCAGCCACGTCCTGCACACCACCCAGCGCAGCAGCACACCAGCATGGCAAGTTGAGGTGGTGACTCAGCAGGACACGCGTTACACGTGTTGGGCTGCTGCCACCTCTGTGTGCCGAGGTGGTTTGTGAGGCCGCCGTTTTGCATTAAGGCAGGTCGGGGAGCAAGTTGGCCTGGTCGGCCCAAGCCACACCCAGCAGGGCCTGCTGGAATTCCAACGTAATGCTGACTCTGCAGCGGCGCTCATCACGCTTGACGGCCAGTCCCCAGTCGGGGCGTGAGCGACATCTGGCCTTTCGGCGAGGCACTGCCTCGTTTATCGTACGTTAACACCCACGCATGTGCCAAACGTGACCACATTGCATTCATCCATACAATGACCACGGCACCCAGTGGTGCGTGTGTGTGCTGCTCAGCACCAGCATCACAAGGAACACACCAACCCATGTTCACATACCGTATGTGACCCAGCAACAACACGGACCGTGCCAACGCACCCGCACGCACAGGCAGGTGCAGCGGGGGGCTCACGGCTTCCTTACTGACGCACCTTGTAGTTGAGGCCGGCCTCGAAGTTGGAGAGCGGCGTGGCGCAGGCGGTGGAGAAGGGCATGACCTTGAAGCCGCGGTACACCAGGCCCTTGTCGAACAGCTGGCGGAACACCCACCACACGCTCTCCATGAAGCTCGGGTCGAGCGTCTTGTAGTCATTCTCAAAGTCAATCCACCGCCCCAGGCGCTTCACCGTCTTCTCCCACTCCTTGGAGTACCTGCGGGTGTGTGTGGGGGAGCGAGACCGTACCGCAGCGTGTCAGTATGACTCATCGAAGTACGATGCGGTACCGGGTCAGTATGACTCATCGAAGTACGATGCGGTACCGGGAACACAATCCAACTACAGGAATGGATTCCCAGCGTGACCCAGATGGGCAATGAATCCATGATGCCATCGCAATAAGGGCCACTTCTGCTGCTTTAGCAGGGTGTTCGTTTCCGTGCGCAGGAAACAAAACCCTTTGGTGCATGAAGGTTGCCGACTTGCCGTGCATGCAGGTCTGCCCTACTAGCTGTATCCACAGCGGTGGCACGTACACGCACCTCATGACAATGCTGCGGCACTCCTCGTTGTATGTGCCGATGCCCATCTTAAGCACGTCATCGCGCGACTTGATGTCTGCGCAGATGATGGAACATGCACAGCATGGTGTGTGAGACATAACCAGTTGGGGCAAGTGCCCTGAATACGGTGGGTTGATTTGGGCCCAGTGATGGAACTGGCTACAGACCCTTTATGGTGGCCTGCAGTGGAGCCTGACTGAATAGCATGCCGCAGGCTCTTGCCAACCGAAACGGTCACAACCTGGGCCTGGGGTCAGGCAGCACACCACAGCTCGTGCTAGTAACTGTGTGGACATGACCAACGCTATCTTACCCAGCTTCTTGTCGATTTCATACTCCACAGGCAGGCCGTGACAGTCCCACCCAAAACGGCGGATCACGTGATGCCCTGTGCTGGTCGCGTAGCGGGTCACGATATCCTGAGGAAAGCGCACGACACGGCAGAGCAAGACCACACCCGCATGACAACGTTCTCTCAATACCTCTTGCCGGGCAGGTCCAGAGCGCACTCTGGGTGCCAGGTTACGGATGCTGCGCAGCCCCACTGCGCAAAGCACAGCCCCGTGACGCACACTGCTGCTCACTGGAGCCCAGGCACTTTGAGGTAATACACAACCACACACCTCGCGCTATGCAAGGTATGGGTTGGCTGCTGTTTGCGCCAGGCAACTGATCAAACGCTGCTGATATAGTGACCGTCAGCCGCCGTGGTTGCACAAATGCATCAAACGGTGCCTGCAGCTATACCTGGGTTGGTGTGTATTGCACAACGCACATGTTGAACGATCCACTATTATTCACACACACACACACACACCTTGAGCGTGCCGGCAAGGATGTGGCCATAGTGTGGAAGGCCAGTCGCGAACGGGGGACCGTCATAGAAGATGTACTCTGGCATGCCCTCAGTCCTGCGCAGCTGCTCCTTGAACGCATTGAGCTTGTCCCATAGCTGTAGAATCTTCTCCTCTTCCTTCGGGAACGAGTAGTCCTTGCCCTCGAGAACGTCCTCCATGCTTACTGATTGCTTGCCTGCTTGCCCACACGTGCGCTTCAGTGAAGCTCCTCCTGCCACTTACAAATGTGTGTCCACAAACTAGGCCTAGTGGCCTTTGTGGTATTTATGTGCTGTTTGTTGGCAGCCTCACGGCGTCGTCAGTTGTGCGTGTCTTCCAGTTCCCCTGTTCCCACGGGCGAGGCCCCCAGGCACCACCAGCACAGGCCTGCAGGTCAAGCGTGCACCACCGTGTTCAGTGTAAGCAAGTAGCTTGAAAGACCAGTCTGGTCTGGACTGCCACAGGTGACGCACTTCACTTGTTCTGTTGGCCCTGCCAACGGATTTATGGTTTCGGATGCAGTCAGGGCTGATGATGATTCTCACACCCCATTTATCAGAAGACGCCAGGTATTTTCAAATGGTTGACCATGTCTTTGTACGCAGCATACAAGGTTATTGGCCATGCTGCACAAGCACATTGCTCCAAGGCGAGCGGTCCACCGCCCTATGGCCATGTATGCATGGCCATAGCGTGGCGCACCACAGTGCCTGCTGAGGCGTGCAGCTGTCGAACCTGCACCCTGCACCCTGCACCCTGCACCCTGCAGGCCCAGAGAGGCGGCCAGGCGGTGGGTGGCAGCGCACCAGGCCATGCTGGCACAGAACAGTAGTGCACCCCACCGGGCACGCACAGCCACATGGCCGCGTTGCTGATGGGTGTCCCTCACCCACGACTGCTACTAAACATGGCTGTGTATTGATATACCATGCACACGATGTCTACAGGTACAGCACTGGCCCACCAGGCTACAATCGTATGTGTGCTCAGCACTATGTGGTGGTGGGTGGGGAGCGGATCGATTGACGGGCGCGTGCAGCTGCATGCAAACAAGTGACGCAGCGGAGAGTCGCACCAACACACAGCAGTGCGTTACAGAAGGCTGTGCTGGCTACACGGGCTACAGCGCTAGGGTGCAGTGCAGTGCAGTGCAGGCATGCAGCCACGAGGGTCCGAGGGTTCTGCAGCAGAGGGCGCTGCAGTCATGAACTGTTCGCTTCATAAATGCACACCATACGTGGTGACCGTGTCGTGGGTGGTTGCAATCCGCTCATGCTTGCTGGCCACATGACGCCACGATGTGACGGTGTGCGGTGGGCGCGCTGCTTCCACACCCACTGCAGTCATGAAGCGATGCTGACACATAATTCAAAATTGGCGAGGCAATACAAGTGAAGGGGTGGCCCTGAGCGGCTCACGGACATAGGCAGGCAGGAGGGAGGGACATGCTGCAGACGCTGGTCCAGTTGCCGATCACCAGGCCCGCAGAAGAAACGGTTCAACGGACCGGCAAAGTAAGTGTTGGTCGCATAGCGTGGATCGACATGTTGTCATGTTGGCAGCGCAAGGGAAAGCCATGCAGCATGGCAAACTCCAACGTTTCCGACCCTTAACCCTTGTTCAGGGTCTAAACATCTGTTCAGGTTACTGCCGCACCCAGTCTGCTGAAAGCGCAAATACTTCACCGTGATGACACGCATAATGGAAGGATATGCTCACGCAATAGCTCACGTGCGTTTGTTCGATTCACTTGGGTTCACACGAGCACATGCATGTGCGTGTATAGGACACCACAACAGGGCCACAGCGTCGCCTTGATGCCAACGCACAAATGCGTTGCGTCCTCCGATGCACTGCATGCACCTGTACACTGCACTGCGTGGCCATCATCATCGACCATGACGTGCGCCGCATAGCTGAATCATTAAAAGCGCGGCAGGCCGTCCTCATGAGCAATCACCAACGGCACTCGGCTCAGCAAGGAAAGGGACTCCTCTTCAGGAAGAGCAGCTTTGCGCAAGTGAAGGAAGGAGGAGGTGATGGTGGTGGCATGCGGGGCATGGCAGGGCTCGGCCCAGCACGCTCCGCTGCTGCTGCTGCTGCTGCTGCTGCTGCTGGCCCTACGCCTACTTCTTGAGCGCGGCCTCATACACGGCCGCAAAGTCGCTGTCCGCGTGGCCCTTGGCCTTAGCCTCCTTGAACGACTCGTTGGCGGCGGCGGCCACCGGCAGAGGCTGGTCCAGCGCGTCGCCCAGCGCAAGCGCAAGCCTGCAGCATGGCGGCGACAGAGGCAGCAGCAGCAGCAGTGGCAGCGGCGGCAGTGTTAGGTAAGCGTACATCCAAACGAGGCTGGAGCGTGCAATGCATGGTTGAACCACATGTGAGAGCATGGCCACCAGGCTGGCCCAGGGGCACGAATAAATCGTCCACTAAGATGAGATACAACCAGAGCATGCAACAGGTTTAAGGCAGGGTTGTTGGTGTGCATGAAATCATGCAGCGGCAAATGCAGTGACGTGTACGTTAATGTGTATGGTCCGGTGCGGCTGATCATGACACCGAGGCGCGGCACGGAGCAGGGGACGTGAGCAACACATGTGTGCTGGGCAGCGGCAGGGGCTGATTCCATCATGCACAGCTCGTGCGCTAGGTACGCGCCGCAGGACAAGCAGCGCAAGCCAGCCCCACCAGGAGGCCACCCCGCTGCGTCATAGCACGTGCACCGCGAAGCCTTGCCCAAGCACCGTTGGCCACAGCGCCAAGCCTGCCTCCCAACCAGCTGTCCCTCACAACCGGCCGTCCCTCACAACCAGTTTGCAGCACGCACCTCATGTCCTTCTGCTGGTGTTTGAGGGGGAAGGCAGGCGGGTACTGGCGCTGCACCAGGGAGGGGCCCTTCAGGGCAACCATGGGGCTGGCCAAGGCGCCCAGGCCCAGGATTTCAAGCAGCGCTGACTGCTCAAGGTCCGCCTTCGTCGCGAGCGCCATGCCCTCCGCAAAAGCGGTCATCATCGAGCCCATAATCATGTTCACCACCTGTTCACAGGGATGTTGAAAAGTCAGGCTCGTTAATGGCACAGGACAAGCGGATAGGACCGGCCATCATCTCTGCTTCACTTGGCCGAGGGGAGGCAACAGCTGAAAGTCCCATCCTGGAGCCTGCTCACCAGCTTCATGCGGGCTGCGGCTCCAATAGCTCCCAGGTAGAACGACTTCTTGCCCATAGCACCAAAGGCCAAAGTGCACTCCTCAAACAGGTCCTTATCACCGGCAGCCATAATCACCAGCTGGCCATCAATCGCAGGCTTCTTGCTGCCTGACACAGGGCCCTCCAGAAAACGACCCCCCTTGGCAGTGATGGCCTCGCCAATCCGTGTGGAGGTGGCCTCATCCACCTGCATGTAAGAGCAAATCCTTGGTTCCGGGTTGCGTGTGAGTATGTGCTTTGGTGTTGGTGGCACGCACAGATCATTGGCAGTGCAGGTGTAGTCTGGTGCACACACAGCTAGAAACAACATCAGCCGCTGTTTATTAAAGAGGAGCAGTTTTTGAGGGTCTGGCCAGCCCTTGTTAACCCCCAGCCCCAAAACCACGGCCGTCACAGGATGCACCTGACCCAACATCGATCAGCAAAGAAGCAGTCAGATACAGATGCACCCAGCACACTCACCGTGCTCATGTCCACATAGCTCTTGCCAGGTCCGCTTGCCTCCAGAACACCGCCAGGGCTGAAGACAGCGCCGAGGGCAGCATCTGGGTCAGCAAGCATGCCGAACACAATGTCGCAGTGCTTCACCACCTCAGCAGGCGTGTCACCGCGCTTCGCCCCCTCAGACACAAGCTCATCACATTTGCTCAGCGTCCTGTTCCACACATAGACGTCTGCGAAATTGCCGCTTTTGAGCAGGTTTCGCGCCATTGCCGAGCCCATGATACCCAGGCCGAGGAAGCCAACCGTCTTTTTGCCTTCTGCTGCCATTGGTTTGTGATTTGGTAAAACAGCAGGAACGCTGCCTGGTGTGTGTGTTGGCAACAACGCTCGTACGGGGTGCAGTTTGCTTGAAGCACAGACCTTGTGAGAGGACAAAACTTGCCTGGTAGGTAAAGATGTTTTATAACCCCAGCGTCTCTGCAAGACTTTATGCAATTGAGAGGTTGGCCAGCATGCATGACAGGTGTTTCAACATTCGTATTACCATTCCACAGACTCGAGCGTATCACCATTCCACGGCCTGAGAGCATCTGCGAAGCACCTGCCAACACCAGTTTACATCTGCCATCGCATCGTTGATTTTTGCGACAGTTCCTTCACGTTGGTCTGACGCGTGGTGAGTCATCGCGCAGCCACGCCAGTCAGTCAGGGTCACCTGTCCCCAGTCAGCCTGAGCCAAGGCGAATCAGGCAGCCCGCAGCCTCGCCGTTCGGTTGCTGACTGAAGTAGTCGTTACTATGCAGGCGTTTGGAAAATCAGGTCCTCAGGTGCTCAGAGCGTTTCCCTTTGGAACCGGATGACCCCGCGTGTCGGTGCCTTGTGGTGCGCTCCCAGGCCGTGTTGATGCAGGGGGGGGAGCCGCAGTGAGCGAGCGGCGCTTTGCTGTCTGAGACCCCACTTGCAGTCAGCCGCAAGGCAGGTGCGGTGAGGGGATTTGCATGGTAGCGGCTCAAGGAGTAGGGCGCCCTACATGCTGCGCGTCCCGTCAACGAAATGCTGAGGTGTCGGCCAGGTGCTGGTGGCATGCGCATAATAAATTGAATCCTCCATACTGCCAATCAAATCTGACTGATGGGCTGTTAGGGCGAAAATTCAGGGGTCTCCAGGGCCATGCTTGGTAGGGCGGGGGGCAGGGCGGGGAGCTGGTAAGGCCGGCAACAAAGCCTACTCGGGCTGCTGCTGCTGAGCGGTCGTCCCGCCACATGACAGGCGCTGAGCAGAAGGCGGTAGACAGGTGCGGGAGGCGCGACAGGAACACAGTGCTTAATTAGGACAGCAAGGCTGATAAACGCCTGACAAGCTGACAAGGTCTAACAACCGACTAGTGTCGCAGTGACGGCAGTGCGCCAGGGTGCAGTGAACCAGGAAACACAAATAACGTGCATGTAAGTGACACGATGCAAACGGGCACGTAGATGAAAAGTGCATGCAGCATCCAGAAGTCTCCACAGCCTAGGGCTGACCATGTGCGTTGCGTGCATGCCCACCAGCCACGAAGAACGGAACCCTCAAGCCCTGAAACCCCAGCCCTCAAAGACCGTGAGCCAGTTTGTGGCGTAAGCGCCCAACGGCCTACTGCGCATGGGCATCACTGCGGTGTGCTGCACACCTACATCGGGGGGCGTCGACTCAACAGATTTCGCGGATTGGGTTGCGCCCTCAACGACACACTACAGCGCGCCAGTGCAGCGCTCACACCGCGAGCCCAAAGTTGCATTCGGTGAGTGGTGTTGATCAGCCTCCTGCGCTGCAGGCACACGAATACTCCAGTTTCCAGAGTTCAGTCATCAGTCTCATCGTCAAGACCCCCTTTCCGGACACTGTGGTGGCAGGTTCTAAGTAAGATACGGTACACCATGCCGTTCAGCAGGCCAGGTCAAGGAGCCAGCCAGCCAGGCCAGTCCAGGAGCCAGCCGGCCAGGCCAGGAGCCAGCGTATGATCGGGACGGCAGGCAGGCAGCAAGCAGCAGCCGACAGGCTGACAGCCTTCAGCTTCACGCAGGCAGCGCGCAAAAAGGCATAAAACAAGCCGGCTCAAGGGTGCAACGGCGGCCATCCACATATCACGTGCAACCTGCAAGTCGCAAGGGGCGACATGCCCTGCATGCATCCAAACAAACAAACAATGCAGCGCCTGCTGCACATCGCCATGCCTCGTGTCCCGCAAGGCTGATGGCGTGCAGGCGGCCTGACCTCCTCCACCGCATTTCATGGCAGCATTAACCGGCAAGTGCACCGAGCAGTCCCAAAGCACTCCAGGTGGTGTGCATCCTGACAAGGAGAAAGCCACACCCACACCCAACAACGGGATACGGCATGCGGTCAAGCAAGGGCCGCCATGGTAGGCGTTCTAGGCAGTCAGGTGTGCAGGTGGGCACTGCGCAAGCGAGGAGCATACAAACGAACAGCCAGACTGGAGGCAGCCCCTATGCGCTTGCGACCCCCCGCCAGCTCAGGCAGACCTCGGAGCGCAAGGCGGGCCTCCTCAGGTGAGCTCCTGGCTGGCCGCACTCTACCCTCACACATGCTGCAATGCAACGCCACGCTGCGTCAGGGCGCAGGGGGTATGATGCAAGAGCAGCGGATGAATGGCGCGCGAACTGTTGTTGTAAGGCCAGGATGCAGGCGACTCCAGGCCACTTGGGGCAGCCAGTATAAATGCAGAGCAGCAAGCTCTGCCACACAAGCGCGAGCACGATGGGAGGAACGCTGTGGTCTGATCTGATCCGGCATGGTCACGACCAGGGAACTAGTGGGGTCAAACGTACGCATGTGCTGTCGGCCGTACTTCACAACGTACCGCTTAAACACTCAATGTCTGACAAGGCATACCAGCTTGCGACACACCCGAGGCTACAAGGCATGCTGGTGCAGTACAATGACATTCGGGTGCAGTACAATGGCATGCTGGTGCAGTACAATGACATTCGGGACATGTCAAGGGCGCGCAAGACGGTAACGCAGCAGCAGCAGGGCGTGGCGGGGTGTACGGTACGGTACACGGAAACCGATCCAGGGCCACACTGACCAAGGCATTTTTGCCAGGTGCCAGCCATGTGCAGGGCCCCAACCAAGCTCGCTTACGAGCCACCGGTATGACATGTAATTGTGTGAGCTACACGCACCGCATGCTCAGCAGCCGGGGCCGGTTCGCAACACTATCATGAATGGCTATCTTGCGGGTACGTGTGGCAGCGACGATCAGCGCTGTGCTGCAAACAGCAGCGTGCTGAGCAGGCGGGCCCAGGGCATTATTGTGGAAGCTGGACCAAGCATTGAAAGAAGAGCGGTTCAGAGCATGCGCTAGTTGCACACGCCGTCAACATCTGCCATCACATCAGGACGCAAGCAGCATGCCATCACATCACCATCCTCGTCGCGGCCGCCACATAGCAACATAGGACGTTCAACACACTTAGGGTGTCGTGTGACACCACGCCTCCACCCCTTCCCTTAAGCTTAACCACTCCCGCAAAAAACATTTCCCTTGTCCAAGCCTTGAGCGCGTTGTGATGAAGGCTGCACTGTAGCAGGCAGGCAAAGCTCAAGCACAGTGGTGGCTACACCAGTGGGTCACGGATGAGACCGCCGATCGTTCCAAAGAAGAGGCGCGTTTGCATACGGTAGCTGAAGTGTGCAAAATGTCGTTAAGAATGTCATGTTGTTTTGCAAGCAGCCAGCTGTCCTGTGCTGTGGCGGGGCGGGGGGACGATCCCGCAACCCCTCTTGTGTAGGCATGCCGGTACCGTATGCGTAAAGCGCTGATAGACGCAGCCAACCACACAGCCGGGTGGGAGGTGCGCTAAGACGCGAGGTTGCGGAGGGGCGCACGTTGTGCATGCTAACACGGCGGTGGTGGGGGCGTGTGCGCATCCTGTGCGCTGCACTTGTGCCTGTCGAATGACCAAGGCCCACCGCAAAGCGGCGCGGCGCGGCGCTTGCAGCATGCGGGCGCAAGTGTTTCGCAGCAGCGCTGGTGCTCCATGCAAAAGCAGGACAGCTGATGCTCTCAAGGCACACCGGCGTCGCCAGGATTGCGCCGTCATTGAAAAAGGCCGAAGCACGATCGCAGAACATTGATAACACCACAAATTTGCATGTCACGCACAGCCGAAGCGGCGGTAGTGAAGCCGCCCACACATATGCCAACCTGCTTGAAGCAAACAAGGGAACACCCTCTATATTGGTATTGGTTAGCTGCTGAGATCAGCGGCAGTTTGTTAAGCACAGTTTTGTTCGAGCACGAAGCCCTTCATTGCGAGCAGTTCGTCGTTGTTCGCCCTTCCTTCCCCGGGCGTGCGTTTGCGTCACAGGCGTGCGGCAAGCATGTCGCTCCGCGCAACCCCATCGATGTTGCTAAAGCTGGAGTCATCTTCGTATGCGTCATCGTCCTCGCCATCGCCAGCGTCTAGCGCGGAGAAGCCATCGGTGTGAAGGTCAGCAACGCTCCCTGGTGCGGCAGGTGCGTGTGGGGCCTGGCGGCCCCTGCTGCCGGAAAGCTCCCAGACCGGTTTCGGAGCGGTGTTTTTGGCTCCGGAACCAGTGCCAGGAGCAGCAGCAGCAGCAGCAGCAGCGACGGACTCCTCGGCGTCCATGACCTCCATCGTCGCGGGGGAGCGAACTGCAAAGTCCGCGATCGTCGCCAGCGGCTGCATCGCAGGCGGCGGCGGCGCGGCGCCAAAGCGCAGCAGCGGTACCGCGCCAGCGGCCGACGGGGGGGCCGCGACGACGGCGCCGGACGACCCCGGCCCCCCTGCGTGCTCGAACGACCCCGACGCGCCGTTTGAGCCCGGCGCGCTGCCGGCGGCGCTGCCGCGCAGCAGGTGCTGGTGGTGTTGCTGGCGCAGCGCCGCGTTGGCAGCCGTCTGTGCCTCCCATGCGTGCGCCTCCTCCACCAGTAGCGTGAGCGCCTTGACCACCTCCCAGCTGGTGGGGCGCTCCAGCGGGTTGTGCCGCCAGCAGCGCTCAATCAGCGCGCGCAGGCCCAGCGGCAGCAGAGGGCTGGAGTTGTCGGCGGGCAGCGGCAGGCGCTGCTGCTCGACCGCAACCTGCGCCACACAACAACAACGCGGCCAGCGAGTGAGCGGCCGCTCAACACGTCAGCAGCCGCACACACTTGCGCGGCAATGGGTGCGTTGTGTGTTTGTTGTGTGTGTGGGGGGGGGGGGGCACACACCGCTTCGGCCCACATGCTCCTGTGCACCGGCACTGGTGATGATGTCGGACAGGCTAGTACGAGTACAGTACCCTTAGTGTGCGCAAACATGAACATGGCTGCAGGCAGGCGAGGGCCAGGGCTGCAAATGAGCGCTCCGTTTGGGCACGTCGGCGTGGCCTGCTGTGCGCTTTGCGTGCTCTTGATGCACTGCTGTGCCGTGCTGCGCCTCACCTTGTATGCGACCACCACCTGGCGCATGTTGACCCAGGGCTTGGCGCGCGTCACCATCTCCCACATGATCACGCCCAGCGAGTACACTGAGCAGGGCACAGCATGCATAGCACAGCACACAATCAGCACACATCAGCACAGCACAGCGCACAGCACACACAGCACGCACAGCAGCGATGGCAGTGATGGCAAACAATCAGGAACAGGACAAGCAGCACACACACACACCACACAAGGCAAAGCTTAACACCCATCACCGCTGGCGGCGGGAATGGGACGATGCGCAACTGCTGGCCAGTGGTGGTACTGATACCGCCATGATGATGCGTTCAGGGCATGCATGCCAGGCTTGCAAGTGCTGTAGTTGCTGCTGATGCCACTGCCTTGGTTGGGGCCAGAGCCAGCAACGCAGCAGCTGGTGGGCGGCTGGCGTCAGGGCCCGTGCACCCCGCTGCGTTTAAACCTCCTCCGATCCTCAGCGCAGCCATGGGTGGCCAGGCAGAGGGCACCACAGGCATGTTGAGCGGCGTGCTGAGTGTGTGCACTGTGGTGGCTGCATGCATGGCCCTACCGTCGCTCTTATCGCCCACGCCCGCTTCTCCGTCCGCCGTGAAGCACTCCGGCGCCCTGCAGGCGCGCACACACACACACGAGAGGCACACGAACAAGGTACACGCACACGTCTCCCTCCTACTCCCTCACGATCTGGATCTGGGAGAGCATGGGCTGGTCACGCCAGATGTAATAACGCAGCAGCATCACACCACGCGCACACGCGCTGGTGCAGGTAAAGACGGGCGATGACGCAGGGCAGGCGTGGCTTCCCCACAGCAGTATTATGATGCACAATGCGACCCCAGTGATCAACAGGGCAACGATCTGCCAGCTGGATTTCGTGCCCGCCCCCCCCTCCCCGCCCCCCCGCCCCCCCCTGCGCCCCCCTACCCCTGCCCTGAGCGCGCTCCCCTCACATGTATGCCGTGGTGCCCACATCCAGGGACGTGGTTGACAGCTTGGTGGACATCTTGAACCTGCGGGGCATTGCATGAAGGAAGGTCGGCGCACGAGCATTGGCATATGGGTAAGGCTACGCAACCTGGAAGGCAAACGGCGCCCTCTGCCACATTGCGCCCTCTGAATGCGCGCACAGACCACATGTGCCACACAAGGCGTGACGGCAAGGCGCAGGGAGGCTGCGGCTGGCACTACGTTGCTGCGCTGAAGCGTTGCTTCCGCTGCTGACCAAAGCAGGATGGTGCAGAGGCAACAGGGAAGCTCATGTGTTGGCGCAGAGGACATCATTGCAACGCTTAGCCGCACAGCCGGCAGTGCTCAGTGCAGCCTTTATGCAGGCAGGGGGGCAGGAGAGGGGGCGGGAGGGCAGGGCTGCTCACCTGGCCAAGCCAAAGTCTGCGAGCTTGACCTCCCCGCGTACATCCAGCAGCACGTTGTGCGGCTTGAGGTCGCGGTGCACGATGTAGGGGTGCAGGTAGGCCAGGCCTGCAGGGAGAGTGGAGTGAACAGGGGTGCGGGGGTGTGGGGGTGCAGGGGTGTAGGGGGGTTGGGGTGAAGGGATGGGATGGGCGATGCAAGGGTTACCATGCGTCATAACATTGCAAGGCCGGTCTCAGCGGCACACCACACGCCTGCGCGCTGCCAGCGGCCCTCCTGCGCCGCGACACTGACACCGCGGACAGTACGGTAGACATCCTCCCACCCCGCAACGACACGAGGCACACACAGGGCGCACATGCATGCGCACGCTGGCCGCGCTGCCTGCTGGCTGCGTGGCTCACCTGACGCGATGCCCTTGCAGACGTGCAGCATGTCCGACAAGCTGTACTCAAACAGCGGCCGGCGGCCGCCACCGTCGGCCTCCCCTGTAGGCGGCACCGACTCTACCAGACCACCGCCAGACGAGCAGAAAGACAACCGCAAGGCAACACACCAGCACGGAGCAGGGGCACACACACACCGTTAGACCACGTCCCTCGTACAATCCTTGTTGCCATGAGTGCTATGGGCCCAAACGCTGATGGTACATCCTCTCTACAGCAAGCACGTGTGCAGGCACGAGACAGGCACATGCACATGGGCACACACGCCGCACTACCGCAGTGACCGATTGTGCCAACTCAGTATCAACTCATGCAGTCGTGCCCCCACGGCTCGCCGGCAGCGGCCCTTGCACCTCGCTTCATTATGCGCGCGCCCTGCTCACCGTGTATGTGTTATGCCACTCAGGAGGCAGGCACAACAGAAGTTTGGGACACCACCCCTAGAAAAGTTGCTGGGACCCCGGACCGCACGCACCCACCCCTCACCCCTGCAAACAATGGGTATTTCCTGGATCCAACCCCACCAACACATTCCACAAGGTCTCATTGCACTTTGGCATCGTTACAACACTCGCATGCGGGTATGCACATGCCACTGACCACTGCAGCAAGGGCAGGCAGGCATTGGCCGCATGTGCCGACGGGGATGTCCGCCTTGCTGCCGGTTGTGCTCTTCCCTAACCCGGCTGTACAGCCTGCCCTTGCTGACCCACACCAGCCACATGGGTTTGCTCTGCTGTGATACCCTTACGGGCAATGATGTGCGCTGACATGTGGTGTCGCACCGGATGCGCGGCTGTACTCGTGACGTGGCTGCAGCCATTGGCGGAGGTAAATAATACCCCTAGGCCAGAACAAAGTGCTGTGCACGATGGCAAAGTTTATGATGAGAAGAACACGTTGGTGTATTTAGAACTCAAAAATTCGGTCTAAAAGAAAAGATACGAGAAAACCTTACCACCCCCCAACCACCCACGTCCCCCCCCTCCCAAAGAACCCTCGTAGAATCGCGCAAATAAAATTTTGGAGGCTGGTCTCGATGCCCCCAATGCATGCATGCATTAAAAAGTGGTCACTCCGGGGGGGGTGCCAAAAGCTTTTGCCTGCCTGCCTCCTGTGCCACTTATGTGTTATGTTACGCCAGGAGTGTGTCGACCAAACAGCCATGCTCCCCTCGGAAGCGCGCCATCTTCTCACCGTGTATGACCGCCGCCAGGTTTGTGTGCATGAGCTCTGTGGCCATGAACATGTGCGGCGGGTGCAGGCAGGCGCCATAGAAGCGCAGCACGTTGGGGTGCCCCAGGCGGCGCATGATGCAGATCTCCTCGTGCAGGGACTGTAGGCAGGCACAACGGGCGCGCGCACACACCAGGCAGACACGCGTCAAGCAGGAAACCGGCAAACAAAAGGCAAAGACAAAGGCAGCTCGCACACAATCACATACACACTCTTGCAATACGCTCACAATGCGCTACGCAGCTTGTATTTTGTTTGCAGCCGCCTCAAGTCCACATCCCCCATTTCACCTCACGGAACGCACACGCACTGTGCGGCACCAACGAACGCGGGCACTCAGCGACAGTCAAAGCAAGTTAGCATAAGATACCCAACCTGACAGGAGCAAGTGGCAGGTGAGGGTGTGGCTAACAGCGTAGTACCAACCTTGCGCTCCACCCGGGCGTCTCACTCAGATGCTCACGCTCAGGCGTGCTTGGGCCAAGGCAGCAAGGAATCGCGCGGTATGTGTGTATGAGGAGGTGCGCTGCAGCCTCACCTTGAGTACGCGTGCGCTGATGGAGTCGTGGAATCCCTCCTGGAGCACCTTGACAGCTACAGGGAGGTCCACCGCGGCGGCGCCAGGGACCGCAGCGCCGCCTGACGCCATCGCGTTGCTGCTTGAGCTACACAGCTCCTCCTCGCCCAACTGGGAGTGAGAGGTCGGGGCGGCGACCGCGCCTGCGCCGCCGGCCGCGCTTGCGGAGATGGGCAGCATGTCTCCCAGCTCGGGTATGCCGCCGCTGACGGCGCCGGGCGCCAGGCGGTGCGCGGGCGAGGCGCGGCGCAGGTGCAGCACGCCGACATACACCGCGCCCACCGCGCCTGGCGGCGAGAGCGCGACAGCAAGGGCACAAAAGCACATGAGACCACCGGCATGCATGCATGCAAGCACACATGTGCAGTCCAGCTGGTGCTTGCGAGCCACGCTTGCCCGGGACCTGCAGTGCCGATGACGTTGCCGCGTTTGGCATCAGCGCACGTGGCGGGTGTGAAAGCTGCAGAGCCCAGGCCCTGGCATGTCTTGCCACTTGATGGCGTGGAGAGAAAGGCCTGAGCCCCAAGGCTTTGCATGCATTCGTGCTTTGTGACCGGCGTGTGCTCCTCACCTGTCCCTATCAGCCGTTGCTTGTCGATGTCTACATCCACGCCCAGTACGAGTTTGAGCATGGGATCCGCGCCCAGCGCCCCGGCCTGGCTGCCAGCAGCGCTAGCGACCCCGGTAGCAACTGACGCGCCGGAGATGCCGGTAAGCGCAGCCACCACCGCCGCCGCGCCGCCAGGTGCGCCGCCGGGTGCACCGCCGGGGCCGCCGGCCGCGCTGCCGCTGCTGTTCGGGCCGCCGCTGCCCAGCGCCGCAGCAGCCGCCACCGCCTCCATTCGTTCCGACCGCTCCGACGGCGGCGGCGGGCGCACCACGCGCATGGACGCTCCCTCCGCCAGTGCCTCGAATGACCCCAACGAGCCCAAATTGCCGCCCACCTGGCCGCTACCGGGCCCCAACGCCGGGCCAGGCGCCGACCCCGGCCCGCCGAACGCGGTGGGTAGGCCCGCCATAGCCCCAGGCGGCAGCGAGCCGGCCGGCTGTAGGGGCGCGCGTGGCGAGGAGGAGTGACGGAATGAGCCGGCGAGGTTGAGGCGGGCCATGGGGGAGACGCGGGCACCCTCGCCGTCCGCTGCCGCAGCAGCTGCATTGGCGTGGGCGGCAGCGAGCAGCGCGCTGCCGCTGCCGCCGCCTGCGCAGCCGGTGGTGGAGTTGAGCGCGGCCAGTAGCGGCGAGCGTAGCACGGAGGAGGCGCGGGGCGCCATGGGCAGCAGCGCGAAGCTGGCAGCCGACATGGAGGTCCGCTGGAACTCCTGTGACAGGCGGGCCTGCTGCTGCAGCTGCAGCTGCTGCAGGTGCTCCTGCTGAATGTCGAAGCCCGCATGCTGCTGCTGGTGCGCCCCATCCGACAGCCGGCGGTTGGGCTTGTACAGTATGGGTGCCGGTGGCATCATCGCGGCGTGCTCCCGTCCTGAGCTGCCTGCGTCTAGCATATACGCTGAGCTCCTCGGTTGGAGATCCAACACGACCGACGCCGGGCCTGCCACGGGCCGCGTCGTCCCAGCACCCCCCCCGCCTGCGGCTCGTCCACCCACAGCCGCACCTGTCGCGCCACCGTCTGCTGCGCCCGTCGAAGCGCGTCGGGCCGCCCCAGAGCCTGACCGCAAAGGCACGCGGGCGGCCCCCGCCGCGCCGGCAGCAGCGGCGCTGCTGCGGCTGCTGCCCGGCCCACACGTCTCTGCGGTGGACGGCCCCATCGCGCCCGCCACAGAGGTTGTGTCCGAGCCGCTCCCCACGCTTGACGCCAGCACGGCCGCCACCACGGCCTTATCCAGCGTGTCTCCGTTTGCCTCGTTGTGAGGAACACCGCCGCCGGCTGTCTTGCTGCCCTTGGCAGCGCCGCTGCCTTGATCGCCTCCGCGCTTGCCCACGCTTCCAAGCTGCCGTCGTCGCCGCCGCACCAGCAGCAATGCCAGCGCGGCCCCCAGCAGCGCCACTCCCGCAATAGCTCCAACCACTATGCCTGCAATGGCGCCAGACGACAGCCCGCTGGACGGCGCCGCCTGCTGAGCGACTGGCAGTGAGGGTGGAGGGGTGGTTCCGTTGGACTTGTCCCGCTGTGACGGGGGTGGGGGTGGAGGTGCGACAGGGTAGGGCGAGCGTAGCGGCAGGTCTGGGTCTGTGAGGTATGCGTAGTACAAACCAGCGGTTGAGCACGGCACCTGCTGCACCGTGAACGTGATTGCGGGCGATGCGGATGATGCGGGCGGGGTGGCGGTGAGCGCAGGTGCTGCTGCGGCGCTTCCTGTAGGGACCTTCTGCGCCACGGCACACACGCCGGCAGCGGCGCCAGGCGCCGCCGCCGCTGCCGCTGCCTCTACTGCGGCCAGCAGCTGCGCACTGCTGGCCACACCGCCAGAGGACTGCACCGCGGCAGCGCCTGCTGGCAGCAGCAGCACCGCCTGAGCGTCACACAACAGGCGGAGCGGGTCAGTGGCGTAGCTCGCCCCCGGCGTGCTGGCGGAGGAGTCGTTGCACAGCGCCGGGCGGCGGCCGACGCCCACCCAGCAGCCCTCCACGCCGGGCGCCGCAGTGCTGCTGCTGCACGCGCCCAGCGCAGCCGCCAGCGCCAGCAGCGGCGTCGTGGCGTTGGCCGCGGCGGCCGCCAGCAGCGCACGGCGCCGTGACGCAGGCGCGTTGGTGCCGCCGGGCAGCGGCGCCTGCATCCCAGCTGCGCTGCTGGCGCGTACCACTGTGCCCAGGTCCAGCTGCGCGGTTACGCCGCCCGCGAACGCAGCAGACGCTTGCGCGTCTGACCAGCTTAGTGCGTCGGGCAGCAGCACGAGCGGCGCCTGAGACGGGTCCAGCCCAGACAGGGTCATGAGCGGAGCCGCACTCGCCTCGCAGGCAAACGGAAGCCTCCAGGCGGTGCAGTCGCCGCCCACGAAAGCGACGGAGGGGGCGCTGTCTGCCGCCGTCTGCGTCGCGTTGACCCACATCGCGCCGCAAGCCCCTTGAGCGGCGCCGGCTGCAGCGCTGAAGCGCTGCGCCACAAACGTGGCGTTCGTCACCCGGTTGTATGTGAAGCACCACGACCCACTCGTACTGCCGCCAGCGCCGCTGGTGCTGCTAAGGAGGTCCGGGCTGGTGGCGGTGGTTGTGCAGTTGCCTGCGCTGCGCCATGCCAGGCCCATCCACATCAGCAACCGCGCTGGCAACGCGCCGGCACCGCTGCTAAGGTTGGCGCCGCTCATGCCTGCGTCCTGCAGCAGCGGCAGCAGCATCAAGCTGGACAGCACGCGCAGCTCCGAGTCGTTTTGTGCAGCAGCCAGCTTTGCATTGTCAGCCTGGCACACCGCGACCGCCTCGTCGTACGTTGCGAGCGCGTTGCTGTACACGGTGAAGACCTTATCACGATATGCCCGCCGAGCGGCAGGCACAGCAGCAGGTGTGCTGCGCGCCACGGTCCTGGCATCCATCAGCATGCACGTGCGGCCGCCGAGGGCCACGAGGCCCGCGTTGCCAGAGCTGTCGGCGGCGTCAGCTGTCAGGTTTGAATTTGAATTCTGGAGCGGTACTGCTGCGGTACGCGACCAGCGCTGCAGTACGCAGGTGGAGAGGCTGGGCGCGGTGGTGAAGGCGACGCAGGCAGGGTGTGCCCGGCAGGCCGCGGCGCACGCCAAGGGGCCGGCGGCGGCGTCTGACGCGTAGTACGGCACCGCCGTGATCCCGCGCAGCGACTGCGACAAGAATCAATGCACACAGGCAGGGCGCACACGCACCATGTAATGATGTAAGGGTTGACTCAACTTCAAACAGGGCTTCCTCTCCTGCTCTGTGTCTGAGGGTCTAGCGTGCACAGGCATGCGGCATTGCAGCTGCTTCCGGCCACAGCCAGCGCCAGCATCGGAATCGTGTGGGTGAGCGACTGCGTTAGCACCAGCGTCGCCAGCGTTGTGCAACTGTACGTAAGCGTGCCCTGCACTAGGACGGACATGCAGCGTGAAGTGTGAAGGGACTTGGGCGTAAGGGCTCAACTCACCAGGCCTCCCAGGAGCACTGTTGCGTTGGTGCAGTACAGCCAGGAGCTCTGGTACTGCAGGTAACCCGCGCTGGCAGCAGCAGAGGCCGACGCGCTCGCAACCAGCCGCGGCATGTGGATGCAGGTGCGCCAGACCTCCCACCTCGCAGCGCCAGCGCTGTCGCCGCTGGCACCCGCCGGGCCAAGCACGCGCGGCGCACCGCCCAACGCGCTGCCTGCCAGGTAGCACGACAGGTCCGCCGCCACCCACGCGTAAGCCACGCATGCGCTGTCCACCACGCACAACGCCTCGCATTCGTCCGCACATGCCGCAGCGGCGTTCTCGGCAGCCGCGGTACTGGATGTATTGGATGTACCGCAGGCCGTGCGCTGGTAGATGGAGCCCAGTGGCAGCGCCACGCCGCGCGGCGCGCATGCCAGTGCGGGCGGTTCGCGCGGCAGCAGGCGCTCCGTGTTGAAGCACGCCTCGGGCGAGGTCCAGGTGTCAATACGCGTGTTGCCATCAGGGGGCCCTGCGCAGGGCAGTACAGAGCCACATTGGTTTAGGTTCAGTTTCCACACTAGGGGTTTTCTACATGCCGAGGCCGATCCTCCCCTTCAGGCCAAGACGGACTACACACGCTCACAGCAGCGAGCCAAACACCACAACGGCGTCAACTGCATCGTGCTGCGCCCCTGTGGCTGTAACTCTTGGAGCTCACCATTGCTGAACGCATAGACGTAGGAGACGTAGTGGTGCTTGTGGTAGCAGAAGCCGCCGCCGTCGTTGTCGGTGGAGGAGATGAAGAACTGGCAGGTGGGGACCTCGGAGCACGCCTGCACACCACGCACCACCAAAGCGGGTGTGAGCAGGTGGAAGGCGGTGGCCACACACACCATGGCCAAGTGGAGGTCAGCGGTTGAGCTGTAGGGGGGTGGTGTGAGGCAGTGAGCTGAGCGAGGCATGGCATCAAGGACAGCCAGCCTATTACGCTGCGGCCACTACGCTAGCCACTGCAGGCCAACAGCCCAAGGCTCGTGTCGACACCGGAAGCAGTTGAGCACACAGGTAAGGCCACACAGTGAAAGCGCGAGTGCGCGGAGGTCAAGGTTCGAGGCGCTGCCTGTGGGCACTGCTAGCACGTGGGTGCCGCCGGTCGTGCTCACCTGGCCGCACTGCCAGAGGTATGGCGCGTTCTGGTCGAACGCGTTGACGCCCGCGACATCCGTAAAGGGGTAGCAGTGGTGCCACGCATTGTCTGCATACGCACGCACACACACGTGAAACACGTTTTGGTAAAACAAAGCATGGCTCGCACACATGAGCATCCAGCGCCCCACTTCGCAATAAGCAGCCAAGACACGTGCTGTGAGTTGAACAAGCGCTCTCAAGTGGTGCCTACATCGTCCTCTGGAAAATTAGCGGATTGACAGCTGCATGGACGGCGCATGGACGCAAAGTTCAGCAGCATTGCCGCCAAGGTAGTGCGGCAGGATTGCAGCGCAAGGCGCGCGCATGCACTCGTGCAGCAGCAGCGCGACTCACCCATGCCCATGCGGACCGCGTATGGCTCCATGGCTGTGCGCGACGCCGCCCAGCGCGCCACCAGCCGCCGCGTGTGCAGGCACGACACCGCCACCGCGGCCGAGCGCGCCGTGCGGCCGTCCGCCTCACGCGCCATGAAGAAGGGCCGCGAGCGCAGCACGCAGGTGGCGTTGCGGTACAGCACATACAGCGCGCACTGCGCGTCACGATGGCAGGCGGCCCGGCACGCGCCCTCGTCCGCTACGCCGTAGAGAGTGGCCAGGTCGGCGCCGCTGGCTTCAAAACCGGTCTCGCACACAAACACCGCCGGCGGTGCGATGGTGCTGAGCCGCAAGCATCGCTGCTGCTCCGCCACCAGCCCCGCCCCGCCCTGCGTTGATGAGGTGTTGAACGCGCCGACGGCTAGCCAGCCGGTGCGGGGGGACGCGATGCCGTTGGCGGCGGCGGCGCCAGCGGCCGACGCGCTCTCCGACAAGCCCTGGCGCGTGTAGCAGCGGCCGTGGCACACGACCGCCGCCTGGCAGGTGGCGTTGGCAGCACAGGAGTCTGCGCAGGCCGACACGTTGGCGACATCCACACCGTTCAGCGGCGACCACGACGCCTTCCCCGGCAAGCGGAGGGGTGACAGCGGCAGGAACGCCTGCTCGCCGCTGCCCTCCACCGCTGACCATGCCGTTGCCGTCGTCACGGGCGCGGGGGTTGTGCTGCCGTCCGCGTACTGCGCCTGGCACGCGTACCATTCCTGCGCAGCGCCCAGGCGCAGCAGCTCGGCGCCGCGCCACAGGCGTGACGCCTTGAGGCACGTCTCCGCGGCCCACCAGGCCTCCTGGAGGGGGATGTCTGCCAGCTGAGCGGAAGCAGGCGCCTGCAGCAGCTTGCACGCCTGCATGCGCCAGCAGGACGGATGCCATGCAACAGCATGGGCACACCGGCACAGGGTACAGGTCAGCTGCCAGGCCAAGCCATCAGTGTGTAGGTGAGTAGTGGCTTGAGGGAGCTAAGCAATTGCCAAGGAAAATGCACAAGGGCACAACACGGCATTGCTGGCAAGGTGGGGGTTGTTTGTGGTGGCTGCAACACTCACCCTGCACGCAAGAGGCCTTAAGCTTCCGTCACAGAGGTGGCGGTCCGAAGAGACCAGGGCCGAGGGGGGTAACAGGCAAGGATGCGCACAATGCCAATCAAGCTTGCATGGGAGCGCGATCGCCCGCGTCTGAGCTTCCGTGCTGCCATTGCAACCTGCCTCTGGCGGTCCCGTTATGCCCCTGCACCCTCCCGCGCCGCTCCCTCACCTTCTTTGAATGATCGTACACATAAGCGTCGCAGCGCGCCAGGCGGCTGCACAGCGCCCTGCAGGCAGGCGGCGAGTGTGCCAGGCCTGCCGGCAGCTCCGAAACCACCGAAACCACGTCCCCGTACGCCGCCGCCGCAGGGGCGTACTGCGGCGTGCACACGTATTCCGGGGGGGCATCGCCCTGCACCTCGGCTGCTGCTGCCGCCACCAGCGCTGCCAGCACCGCCTGAGGGCTGGTGGTAGCATTGCTGGCGGCGGCAGTGGTGTTGCTGGCAGTGGCTTTTGCGTTGCTGCTTGCCAGGACCGCCACCACTTGGAACACGGCCATGACGCCCAAGGACCCACATGAAGGCGAGCTGGTTAGAGTAGTGCCTGCAGTGCTGGGAGCGCTTGTGGGAGCGAAGGTTGTTGGTGCACCGGTGGCGGTGGTGAAGCTTGAGGGGTCAAGTGCGGTCGGCTCACCGATGTTGGCACACCCCGCGCAGCAGCGCACGTTGCTCTCCAGCTTGAGCGCGTTGCCGCTGGTGGCGGGCGCCCAGGGCCCGCCCCAGCACGAGGCGTTGCGCCACACGCCGAAGAAGGGCAGGCCGGCGCTGGCGGCAAGGCGGTAGCACACGCGCGGGCTGGACACGTTACCTGCCAGCTGTACGGGCAGCGGCGGCACGCCCGCTGCACCTGCAGCTGAGCTGCCGTTGCCGCTGAGCGCCGCTGCGAGCCTTAGCGCCTGCGCGGCGGCGGGCGTCGTGAAACAGCCCACGTACGAAAAGTAACGGGAGACGTTTGCGGCGGGAGGGAGGCCGACCGGCAGGTTCGAGTAAGGGTCTGCCTGCTGGTGGGAGGCGCTGGCGCTGCTGCCGCTGCCCTGCACATAGTCACCCTGGACGCTCCCCGCGCCTGCGTCCGCGTTGTCCGTGAGCCCCCCAGTTGCATTGGCGCCTACAAGCAGAAGATCACCATGCACAACGGGGCAGCCTCAAGTACGCAGTGAACCCAAAGCAACGGTTGAACAGCATGCAGTTGAACGTATGGATCAGGAAGATCATGGAAACAGCCGCTGAAACACATAGCAAAAGAAAGCAACGGTTGTCGAGCATGCAGTTAAAACGCCTGGACTAGGTGGGTTAGGGAGACGGCAACAAGCATTGTGCGGGTGTGGTCCAGGCACGCGCACTTGTGTATGCGCACACGTATGCTGCCGTCTCGCGGCAGGCCATGCGCACGAGCGCCACCGTGCCGTTGCTGCCGCCGGGCTGGATGGCCAGGCAGCCGGCAGGCGGCGGCGGCGTGGACGGTGCCGTGGCGCCAAACATCGCCGCTCCCCCTGTCGCGCCGCTCACAGCCGTCGCCGCCGCCGCCGCCAGCGCAGTGGGCAGCAGCCAGCCTGCAGTACTGGCATTGGGGAACGTCGCAGCGACGGCTGCAGCGGCGGTCGCGGCTGGCACACCATCTGAGAGGCGGAAGTACGCCGATGCGTTGGTGCAGCCGCCTAGGCCCGCCAAGGCGTTACTGCCAGCTTTCCCTCCCAGATAGGGGCTGAGGTAGCCCAACAAGGTCGATCCCTCCATTCCGAAACCTGTCGCGAGAAGCTCCTCGTCGCCGTTCGGGCAGTACAGCCCCACCCAGCACGCGCTCGGCGCAGTGGCGGTGGAGTTGGTTTGCGCAGCCAGCGCAGCAAGCGCAGCTTGGCAAGCCGCCACCACAGCCGCCGCCTGCTGGGGCGTGGAGGGCGCCGCGAGGTGCCCAGACACCACTCCGCCGCCGGCCGCCGCGCCGCGTGCCTGCTGGCACACGCTCTCCGCCTGATGGAAGGACAGCGCGGAGGGGGCGGCATACGCCGCGAACGTGACGCCATCCACGGTGATGCTGGACTGTTGCGCTTGCGCCTGTACGGAGGGCAGTGAGGCTGCTGACGGCAGCAGCGCCAGCTCCTGGAGTGCCACCTTACATGTGATGGTGGCGCTCTGGTTGCAGCGCATCGGCATGAACGTGTAAGAACCTGTCATGAGGTGGGCCGGGGTGGGGTGGGGGTGGGACGGGTGGAGCAGGGGCCACAGGGCAACATAAGAGTTGGTCAGGCGACACAGGTAGGTTTATCGGTTTGTGTTACGAATGGCGTCGCCGTTGTGGACTAAGGTGGTAATAGGAGGGCAGCGCCGCACAACAGCACGCGCCGCAAACGACAGCGGAGGCTTGCCGCTACATCACGCATTCATGCTCGCAGCTGCCATGTGCTGGCCTTGATTGGGAAATTGCAGTGCTGCGCGATGAACGTCGGGGGGGCCGCTGTGCACTTGGTGCCATGACTATGCCAATGGCTGACAGTATCGCTACGAAAGTCGATTCCGAACAGGATCCTGGCAAAGTTGTACTCATGCGAGGAAGCTCACAACAAGCAGGTGAGGGGCGGACCAGTCACTCGCGCACCGTGGTTGAGGTTCCAGCCCAGGCACAGCTCGTTGCCAGCGCGGTAGAAGGGGAACGCCAGGCTGTTGGCGCCGCCGATGCCCTCCGGCCACTGCTGGAAGTCCAGCGGGGTGCCGTCATCCCACCTGGGCACACGTATACATGCCACGCGATGCACGTGAGGGTTGCACGAACAACAGCAGAGCTTCATGCATGCATGTTCACGCATACACTGTTATGGCTTGGTACCGCGGTGCAAGCAATGGTATGACCACACGCATGCCGACCACCAACCGCTGCACGTGCAACATCAGCAAAAGCGCGTCTGTGGGTAACGCACACTACGAAGCCATGAGGAGGACCCACCGCCAGTCTGATATCTGCGCGCCGCCGTTTGCTGAGGACCCGCCAAGCCAGCTGCCTTGCATGTCGGATCCGATCTCAATGAACTCGCCCAGCAGCTCAATCGTCAGCCTGAGCGCCAGCACCGCCAGCAGCACGCCACAGGCAGGCATATGAGGCAGCGCGCACGGAGTTCACGTTGGGGAAGCACCACACGCCGTTTGGTCCCTCCGAAGTGGCATGGGTGCAATGCAGTCAAGGAGGATGTACACACAGCACCAAAACGGCTCTATGTACAAGCGGCCATGAGTCCAGGACAACTCATATGCACAACTTGAGTGTTATGCACGAGTGTTGCACACTGTCGAAAGCAGGCTGATGCAGGCAAACAAGGCAGACACCAGTGACAAGGAAGGCGCGTGCACGCACCTGGTCCAGGCCAGCGTCACGCCGTCGAATGCGCGTGCGGTGTGTATGCTGGCCAGATCGCCGCCGCGCGCCCTGCACAGGTCACGCGCGTCCTGGTAGGGCAGCGGCGCGCGCGCGTGCAGCTCGTACACCTCGCCCGGCTGCACCCACACCGCCGTCGGCGCCAGCACTGCACGCGAGATGGATGATGATTGATGAGCAGCAGCAGCAGCAGCAGCAGCAGCAGCAGTAAGAGCAGCCTTCAGTAATAATAGCAAGCACATCAACACGACAGGGTACTTGCAGAGGACGGTGGCAACGGCACAGACTGCGAGGTCTGAGGGCGATGTCCGCGTCATGCAGGAAAGCAAGCACGCCGGCGGCAAGCGAGTGGCAAAGCACAGCGACTCCCTGGCGGGCAGGGGGGCGGGGGCGGGGGGATACTTACGTGGCGCGGTGGGCACCTCGCATGTGAAGTTGCGCTGCGCAAAGCCGCACTGCTGCGCGTTGTAGGTGTACCAGCGCGCCGGCTGGTTCTGCTCGCCCGGGATGGCCGCCATCAGCAGGCACTGCCCGGACAGACGCGCGGTGTCGGGGTTGTCAAAGTTCTGCATACACAGTGTGATGCAGACACGAGCATGGCAGGGCAGGCGGGGGTCAGGATGGGTGGGGATTTGCATGTAGGGACGGGGGAGAGGGAAAGCGAGGGGCAGCAGGGATAGCACAGCGTCGCTCATGCGTGGTTTGTCGTTAGCATAGCACAGCACACACGCTGTGCAGTTTGCTAACATTGATGGCCCCAGTCACATGCACGATTGCCAGATGCTGGCTGATGCCCAGAGCTCAGCAGCAGCACCAGCAACAGCAGCAGCAGCAACAGCACACAATCCAAGGGAGGGCAGGAGGGCGCGTTTGCCCTCCATGCTATGGGCGCGCGGCAGGAGGGCGCCGCTCGCACGGCAATGCGCACCGAGTAGTTGAACGGCACTCCGTCGTGCCACGCAAGCGCTGGCCGGCCGCCGAGGCTGTCTGCGCCCAGCCATGAGAGCACGCGCTTCTGCTGGTCCACCAGCGGGTCGCTGGCGGAGGTGCCGGTGCGCAGCGGCGCGTTGCGCGGCTCGATGCTGTACCATGCCTGCAGGAGCGCGTGAGAGAGAGAGAGAGAGAGAGTCACACGACGTGCAAGCAAACAGTCAGTGAGCGCTCAGGACCTCTCAGCCTGCTTAGCTGGACCACAACCCAAAAGCAGCACGCACTGACCACCGATGCAAGTGTAGCTGGCAGCCACAGTAGCGTGCGGTGCGCCATGTTATATATGGTGCAGTGCCTGTACACGATTTGCCATTTGCCTTGTTTCTGACACACATCAGGCTGCACAGGCCTTCCCTGCCCGACCTCCTGCATCGTGCAAGGCATTGATTGGGGACGTAGCATGCCACGAGCGCAGAGTAGCGGTCGCCGTAGGCGTTGGGGCTCTCAGCGCCACTCACGTTAGCGATGAGCGCGTCGATGCCGGCGTTGGGCACGGACGCGAGGTTGCCCCCCAGCGACTGGCAGTGCGCGCGCGCGGCCTGGAAGGTCCTAGGCAGCACGTGCAGCGTGTAGGTGAGGCTGCCGTTGATGCGTACACGAGCCGCCGTCTCTGCAGGTGCCCACCATGAACCTCAGTGAGTGAGTGAGCGCCAAAGCGTCATTCACAGGGTCACGTAATGCTGCGATTGCCGTCTTTGCATCTTTGAACATGCGCTGGGTTTTCTTGTTGCTCAAAACCTGGCTCAAACTGCAAGACTGAAGACAATTCACCTCACCCAATTACAGCTACCCAGCACCAGCGCAGGTCTTTGGTGTACCGTATCTCAAACCAACCCCATGAATGGCATGTGCAGCGGATTGATGCCCCTTGCTCACGTATGGGGAGCTCGCAGACGGGGCTGTACTCCACCAAGCAGTCCGTGGGCAGGGCGGTGCGGATGACGGCGGGGTCGTTGGTGGTGCGCGTGTCGGTCTTGAGGCACTGCCGCGACGTCGCGTTGCCGCACTGGCCGTTGCGCAGCATCTGCGGCACCACGACAAGCACCAGCCCCAACACCGGCACGCGTGGAGGCGTCAGCGGAGAGGGAGCGTAGTGGCGTGTATCTCATCAGAAATTATTTGAGGCCACAGAATCGCAAAGCTGTGCATTCCGACGGTCTATTGGCCTGGCTGTTTCGCGAGCCCTGGATCGCCGAGCTAACAACAACGGCGATGATCCCGTTTGCCAGGCTGCCGGGGAACTGAGCCAACGGCCGTTTCAAGCGTCACGCAAGTACCCCTCATGCCTCATGGCGTGTGACAAAGGCTGCGATCCGCCTGGCTCAGCAGGCCCCTAACACCCCCAGCCAGCCTCAGCAACCAAGCCAGCAACCCACACGCTATTTGAGCGCAGTGCCGGTACATACTATGTCACGTACAAAGCTAAACCAGTACAAGTAGGCTCTGTTGCGTGCGAGCCCCCGCGTGCGGCCCTACCAGCGGGTCCACGAGCGTGGCGCTGATGGGTATGGCGGCCAGCGTGTCTCGCTCCTCGTAGCCCCACAGGCAGTCGCCGTACAGCGAGTAGCCGTCCAGCCAGCAGTCCGCCTGTGCACAGCACACACGCCACGCCACGCAACACACACGCACGCCAGCAAACCACCCCAGGAGTGAAGCACACCTCCGTGACAGAAAGCTCGGCCAGAACGCTTTGACTGATAAAAACCTAAACCTGAACCTACGACCTGATCATGCCAGAGCACACACAGCCAGGTGATGCAGGGCCGGCGGTGCTCTGCTGCAGACGTTTGCGCGGCATGACGCTGACGAGCGGGCGGGACACGTTGCTGTGCACGTGTGCCTTGGGGGCACCCTATACGAAGCCTTGTGAGGCCATCCAGTACAAGTACACAGCAGGCAGTGGCAGTGCCATTGCGCTGCAGGCGAGATGGCACCGGAAGGGTTGGCTGGCTGCTGCGCACCAGGCCGACCGCTTCGGCGTCAGACCCGGAACCTCACCTCATCGATTTTTTGCTGCCACATCATCTGCTTCTCGCGCACCGACAATCCCTGCCGGGTGTATGCACACACACACAGGAGGCAACACAACACCGTGGTGAGATGCACCTCACTTGTGATGGCCCACCCGCGACACGCGTCTGCGTGGCGTGCGCTCAGCACACGCCACACACTGACTAATGACGGCAGCAACAGCATCCGGCCTCGTGCGATGCCATATGCTACCGTATGCATCACGCAACTCCGCATGGTGTTGCTTGCTGCGCTCAGCCCCGTGGTCCTCGAGCACGCATACGTTACATAAGCCTAGGCTGTTACGTTACATCAGGCGCGTGTCAGCCGAGTCGCCCACGCCCCCGTGGATGGATACCAGGATACCAGAAGAGGCTCGCCCACCTAGTAGGCAATGAGCCGCCCAGGCGCTCACCCATACAGGTGCCGGCACTCGCAAGTGAAATCGAAGAAGCAAAGCAGCTCGCCACGGCCATCACCCTGGATGCCCCCTTCTCCCCCCCTTCCCCCCCAGCTGCGCCTCACCTGCCACAGGCTGCCTCCCTGCGCTGCGCAGTAGGCCATCGCGTCCTGCTGCACCAGCGTGCCCCACCCCAGCGTGTAGGCGGTGCTGTCGGCCATGTTGATGCGGTGGTAGCGGTCTGCAGGCCAGGTGGTCAGGGGGTTCAGGGACGCACACCGGCACAACCGGCCCCCATGTCACACACCAAAACAAATTCCAAGAAGCACCATCAAAGCGCCTACCATACCGTCATATACTCATGTACTTTTTATACACTTATCTGTCACATCATACTCTGTCTAAACCTCATACACGATACGCACGCATGCATATTGAGGCACAGCCTGCATACGCGCCCTCATAGAGTCATAGCCAGGCAGCGAGGGCGTGTTCAGTGTGCAGAGCGCTGCGCACGCCTCGCGGCCTACGCGTTGCCGCTGACTCTGGTCATGATGACATCCGGGCAGCAGCAGCACTCTCACTCTCACGAGTCACGGGCGGGGGCCCGTGGCAGCGCTCTCTCCCCCACTCACGGTGCGGCTGGAAGAACTTGCAGGTGAAGGGCCTCGCCTCGCCGCACGGCGCGTACGACCAGCCCACGCCGGCGTTGTCCACGTGCCCCGAGCCGCGCGCCAGCAGGCACGCGCCCGCAGCCGCCGAGGGGTCAGGCGGCGCGCCGCTGCCGCCCCACGCGCCGTAAAAGGGGTATGTCCCGTCCACCCATTTGTCAAATCCGTACAGCGCCTCAGCCCCGGGCCGCGCCTGCGTGCTGCTGCTGGGAATGGCGTTGGTTGTTGCGCGCTGGTACTGCGCCCGGGCGGCGTGCACGGCTGAGGCTGCTGCGGCACGTATGGATGCGGATGCTACGGGCGCGGTGGTGACTAGTGGCGCTGCGGGCGGGCTGGACGGGTATAGGCGTGCGCCCAGCCACGTACTCCAGGCGCCCGCTGTGTCGGGCAGCGCCGTGTTGGGCGCAAAGAGCTGCGGCATGATGGTGTTGATCGCGAGCTGCGCCAGTGGGTGCGTAGGAACGAACCGTCAAACATGGGGAGGGGGTGTGCATGCGGGTGCATCCTCACACGAGCAGTGCACATGCATACACAACAAAGCACGTGCGACTGCAAAGCGCATAAGCTCCGTCCAGGGTGGGCCACTTGCCAAATGCAGAGCTGCCATGGGCAACCCCTGCGGAAACTGCTGCGCCAAGGTCTGGCAGGCTGGCAGCCAGCCAGGCACGGCACGCGCACTGCGTGTGTGGGACTGTACGGGGGTGCGTGCTCAGCTCAGCGCGTGTGAGCTCAGCGCACCTGTGCCTCCGGCGTGTGCACGGACGCCAGCGCGCCTCCCAGCGCGGCGCAATAGGCCTGAGCATCGTCGAACGCCAGCGCCGGCTGTGCCACTGTCATGAAGGCGTAGCGCATGGGGCTGTAGTGGTACAGCGACGACACATCCGCTGCGCAGTACAGCCAGGACAAGCAGTACAGACGTACGGTACGGTATGCAAGCAAGGGTGCGAACATCAGGCGAGTGAACACTCCATGGCAAACACCATGCGGTGCGGTGTCGAGCAGTGGCACGTGTTGGATGTTGGGAGTCATCTGTATTGTGTACTTATCATCATATGTGCATGTTTTAGGCTTTGACTTGCTGCTCATTGCGCGATGTGTGCACTGGTTCAGCAAGAGGGTTGCGGACGCCTGTGAGGTCCCCGACACACACACGCACGCAGCAGCCAGCAGCGACAGCACTTGCGCGTGGGGGTGGGCTGAGCACATGTTTGCTTGGCACTCACTTGATCGGTCGTAGTGGTAGTACGCAGGGGAGGAGTATTCCTCCTTCCGCAGCACGCACCCGCTTCCAACACCAGCCTCGGCGCACTGTGCATGCATGGGCACAGACGCAGGGCGTCGGTGTTGGCAGGGGGCATCAAGGGGCATTAGGCAAGGTGGAGTTCACACTCTCTGCACGCTCATCACCGACGGTTTTCAAACGCCGAGGCCAAGAGAGTGTGACCCGGGACAGCACGACGCAGGTAGCTTGCATGCAGGAAAGAGTCCAAGCTAAAAGTAGCAGGTAGTAGCCCTGACAGCGAAAGACTTGCAAGGACAAAAGGTCTGCTATGGGCCAGACACTTAATGTCATGCACGCTCAAGTTCACGCCTCCTTTACTGCAACTGTTTGTGTTACTTGCCAAAAGCCCATGGCAAAACGAAACTCCTGAAGATTTGCTGAGTCTGTGCTTGCTTGGCTCATGCACTTAGTGCACGTGCCAAGCACGGCAGGCTCATGCCTCAACCCACCGTGGCTGTCTTCAACCGGCACTGCTTGAGGATTACAATGAAGTCAATGCTTCGGCACCCAGGGGTACTTTCGCACAGCAGCTTACACCCATCGCGACCGACATATGGGTAATAAGGCGATTGAAGGTTGAACTCCGCTGTCAGCTGAAATCCGAGCAGGCGGAAATCCCAGCCGCCTGGACAGTAAGTACACAGTGCAAACACCATGAAGCCTCATCAGTCCCTTTCGTGAGTAACTGTGGCTTGCATTCTGAGTCTTGTCTGGATCCCACGCGATGGCGGTGCTGCTCCTGCCACTGCAGTCCACTGCAAGCACCCCTTGGCAATCCAAGCAGAAAGAAACTATGCTGGTTTGGGGCCATACCCGCAAGCATACACACGCACCTTTGAGGAGGCCTCGCACATAGAAGCCCTCACACAATACGCCCGTCGCCCCCACGTCCTTCAGACGCGCCAACACTGTCACATTCTTCAGTTCACCAGTCGTCGAGAAAGCGGCACATAAGGGCTCCTTGCTGCAAGCAACCGCGAGTTCAGCCGTGCTGTAGCCTGGATACACCGCAAGGGTGCCGAACGCTAACGACGCTGGCTGAGCTGCCACGAAGCTATAACCTGCCGTGGGCTCAAAGCCAAGACTGCCGGAGCACCCATTCTGAGTTGCTTCTGTGGTGCAGGCTGCGGAACAAGGTTGCAGTCAACACCAAGCAAAGACCGACAGTGAAGTGGTCACAGCGATGCTGCACGCTTCCACAGACTGTGCATACGAACAGAAGCAAAGATGACCTAAAGCATCCCTTACCAACATAAGCTGCCAGGATTGCGACCAGCTTGCATACCGAAGGCCGCAGCAGAAACTTCCGTCTGCTGACGGGCCCTCGACACGGCCACAGTGTCATAGCAACGCCTTGGCGCCTGCCCAACCTTGAATGCGCTCCCACAGCATAACCCTGCAAATACAATACCCTCTCATGGGACCGCTGGTGTGCTAAAACAGGTTGAAGGATCCTCCTTGCAAGGGCAAAAAAGGGTCAGCAGAAAGGGGTCCAGCACAGTTTGCTTCGACCATAGGGTTCACTACCTTTGAACAAGAAAAGTTGACTGACAGTTTTTACGCATATGCGCTTCTGTGTACACTTTGCATACCTGCAAGCAATATGCAATACACCTTACCAGCCCGCTTTATTGATTTGCATGACTGTGACGCTCGGTCTGGATCATGACATACAGCTCGCCGGGCCCTGGTTCACTAGTATAAATGCCTTGCCAAGCCTAAACTGCAAAGCTGTAGGCAGGCCTGGAGGTGCCGCCTACACTGTGTAAGTCTATTGTGTGTCCCACGGACACATGCCCAGACATCGTCGACTCAGGGTTCCTAGCATACTTTGCCTGTTCAGAGCTACTGGGGTTCAGAGCTACTGGGTTTCAACCACTACTTGATACCCGATAGTGTACGTTACAGTCCGCAGGTGCTTCCCGCACCGTTCCGGTGACCGTACGCTGGCGTGGCCAGCGTGGTGCAGGCGTGGGTTTGAGGCAGCAGCTGGACTGGGGCTATAACTTGTCAGTCACCTCTTTGACGTTTTGTTTGCTGTGAAAGGGTGTAACAGACACCACAGACCCAAGTCAGCGGTCAGACCCACTATCGTCAACTGCCCTGGTGAATGCCCTGGTGACGGTATAGCAAGGGCACGAGTTCACCACCGTATTTGCCTATTTGGGCTATGCGCCGCATGTGTGGAACTTGGTTGTTGGTGAGTGTGTGGTATGGTCATACCCGACCTCAACACGACATCATGGAGAACGCGACAGTTCGGATGCTGCCAGCACATGCTGCATCATCACAGGCACCACCAGGTCATCCTGTTCCACCCTCCAGTGTCCTACATCAACCGGCAGACTCCCCTCACCCAAGAACTGGCACTGAACCGCACCCACAGCCTTAACCCCTTGACACACCTGACCTTGCACGCCAATATCGCTGCCTGCGGCACCGCACCACCGAACAACCCAACTGCAGTCGACCGCCCAAACATCCTCCCCACCCAAAAGAGCGTCAGAGCTGCACCTCACTGCCATCTCAACCTAGCAAGGTAAGGTGTGAGCTTGTCCTGCCTTCAGCTTGAGTGCTGCTGCGTCCAGCCCGGCAGGTGCTTGACCTGGCCACACGTGCCTGCTGCCAGGGCGCGACACCCTTCCCCTGTGCATGGCTGCACCGTGGCCACACACGGTGATGGTGTAGATGAAATAAATGCCTTGTGTGAGCCTTGAGGCAGCGATAGGCCTGCAGAGGGCCATGCGGTGCGCCGCCTTCCATACTGCAGCCTATGCAGCAGCAGGCTCCCCTGCTGCTGTCTGTCGTTGCTGCTGCGTGTCTGCATACAGCAGCATGCATGTGGCTCTGCGTGTATGCATCATCAGTGGTGCTGCTGCATGGAAGGCTTGGTCATATATGGCTCATGCTCAGTGTGGCAACAAGCTGACAAGGCATCCCCATTCCCTACTGGCCTGCGAATCCACATGATCAAAGCTAAAACAACCAAGCACACATGCTGGTGCGGCTGGGTGGCCACCTGGCGGGGTGGCTATTGTCATTTATAGCCAGAGCCCAGAGCAGTGCATATCAGAAGGACATGCAGCAGCAGTTGGCGGTTGATCCATTAGACTATTTAACCTATTTTGTTTGGCACTTGAATCCGCATGTCACACCTCGCGCCTGCACAGGCCGTTGAACGGGCTGTTAACACACAGGCATTATGCGTAATCTGCACCTGAGCGTGCGAGGGATGCCATGCAATGATGTGGGAGCGTTTCAGGGAGAAATCCTGGCAGGAGTTTCTGGAGCAGATATGGATCAAGGCGCATACCTTTTGTGTTAGGCACATGTTAACATGTAGCACAGCTAATACAGCTCCTGATGTGTTACACCTCCCGCAGCAGTATGGGGATCATTAGATATTGTGTTGAATGATCTGCATGCTGCATGTGCTCAGCTTCCATGTCAGTCTGTGTGCTGCTGCAGGATGACATTCACATGCTCGCATGCTTCGTGTGCATGTGATGCATGATGCTGCCAACTCAGCTGCCTCACGGCCCACACAAGCGGCCGATGCATCAGACTCATTGCCGTTGCTGTGATGTGGGTCACCGGAAGGCGCATAGCCACCTCAACCTGTACTGCATGTGCCTGCTCACATATCTCTTGCATACTGTCGGACTAAGGCATTCCGAATGCCCAGACCCAGGCAGTCCCTTACCTCTACCACAACACATGCAGGCGAAAAGGGCCAATCACCTATAACAATGCTTGCACACATGTGTGTGTGGTCATCGCTTGCGTATCCCGTGGCGATATGCGTGTGCAGATATCGTCCGTGGTGACGGCAACGGCTATCCGCAGCCGAGCGAGGGCAACCCAAAGATGAAGTCAACACCCCGCACGCCATGCGCACAGCCGGCGCTGGCATGTGTCGCGCTGGTGGCCGCGCTGCTGCTGATGTGCTCCTGGGAGGGCTCTGCGGACAGCACCTGGACGCCGCCGCCGACAGGCGGCTGGGTGCGCGCGCGTTCGTCCTGGTACGGCACGCCCAAGCCCTTCACCGACCCCTACGCCAAAGTCCGTAAGTGGACCGCCCCACAACGGAGAGCGGTGCCTAGATGGAACAAGGCACAAGGGAGCGGCCATGAAGGATACACCGAGTCCATTATGACCTCCAGCTGCATGCAGGGCAGTACAAGACATTGTGGTGGATCGTGTGGCTGTGTGGGACTAGCTGTATTGGCTGTACTGGATGGCAGAGACATTACGGCTTCCAACACGCAGTTTGAACCATCCAAATCGCAACATGAAATGTTACAACCGCTGCATGACTATTATGCAATCGGCCAATCCTTCCTGCCCTGGGATGACTCCACACCAGATGCGGGCCAGTAGTGCGTGTGCTTGCGTTGATCCCCCCACCAACCCAGCTGTGCACTCATGCTCGGGCTGGCGCCATCACATGTGATGGCCTGCGCAGGTGGCGGCGGTGAGGCGGCGTTTGGCATCCTGGAGTGGGGCGGCTGCGGCTACACCAACGCCGACGCGACCCTCGCCTTCCCAAAGGTTAGGGTGGTGGCAACGGCAAACAGCGCCATGACTGCCATGGCGAAAGAAGTGGGTGTCCCAAACTCCCTGGGTGGTAGACTGCACGTGATGCATATTGTTTTACACTTGCAAACAACAGCAAGTGGACGCAAGCCGGCAAGATGGCAAGCCGTTGCTGTTGCTCACTGCGGCCACACAGGTGTGCCCACCTGGCTGGATGGTCTCGCAGCAGGCTGGACTCACGTCAGGGTGCGTGAGTTACCAACTTGCCTCCCTTGCTGCGTGCGGTCATGTCGGTTAACGGTGCGCAGGACAGCGTGACGTCGTTCGCTGATGCCAACCCGGACTTCGGCGGCTCCTGTGGGCGCTGCTACGAGGTCAAGTGAGCGAGGCGGCGTGCCCTACCCTGTCACCCAGTGCATAAGTCCTATAGCGCCCTACAGGCATACAAAAAGGGCCTCTGTGCTTGCCGCGTGTGTCCCGCCTGCACCTACTACGCTGCCGTTACCGCTGCGCCTGTGCCTGCGCCTGCGCCTTCAGGTGCGTGGACGGGCTGGTGCTGGGCATCAACAACACCGCGGTGGACTACCGCGGCAGTTTCTTCTACTACCCTGAGTACGCCTCCATGCCAGACGACTACAACCGCACATTCCCAGGTACTGGTATGCCCTACCACAACCGCCACCATTCCACCACAACCGCCGCCACCACCACCACCTCACCTCACATTGCGGTGCGTGTTGTCAGTATGCAGGGTGCGTCCTGCATCATGTGCATGCCGAGCCACCCTACCGCCCCCCCCC